>CANUEP010019280.1:0-17605 GCA_947857235.1 Jatropha podagrica | reverse complement strand
TATTCATGAAATATTTTCTACCCACCTAAATCATGCAAACATGCTCCAAAAATATTTAATAACATATTAGACACATGTAGTAATTTTTTTTCGGACCGAAATAATACCAAGTCCCGGATCGATGGTACTATTCACAGACCGGTAAATCACTACTCCCCAATAATTTATTACTTACTCTGTCATTGAAAATTTACATCTTGACTTTAATTAATTAACCACTCACATATAATCTAATTAACTCCACAAATATTAATTATGCTCAATATCATTATCAAGTCCAATTAAAATATTTTTTTCTCCCTCGGGTGATACCATTCATGACTCGCCTAAATAATATCATTTTAATATCTGAAATTTTAGGGCGTTACACTGTGAAACCTGCAAAGAGTCTGTCTCGATCAAATCATGCTATAGCACCTTTCCGTTAACCAGAAGAGAACCTCACGAAGGCAGAGAGCCTCTGCTATTGTTGGATTATACACACAGTCAAAGAAACCCGACACACTAGCCAGATACAGCATCATGATCACGCAGCAACGCACCAAAGCTAGTTCTATATGCAGGTGCTGTAGAATGGAGGCATCCAAGTTGCAATCAAGAAGCCATTACTTTTAATATAAATGATTATTGTTTAATTACTCATTTAAATTATATATTACCAAGAAATCAAAATGATTTCTTATATTTTTTACCATATTAAAAATATATATATATATAATTTTTTATTTTAACAAATTGGTTTGTTTTTAACATATTATATAATTTCTTCTTTTATCAAATTGAATTCTTACTATATTTAATATACAATATGATATTTATTGTTCTTTAATGATTGGCTACATATTATTTGGACCCAAAAAAGAAAAAAAAAAATGTAGAAGGATATGAAATTAAAGCATTGGAGAGAAAATTTTTAAATTCAAAATCTATATATGTACATTCAACCTCATCAATATTCGCACCTACCATTTCATACTATAGATTAGCTCGCTGAGTCCACATTTGCATTTGCAAAATTAACTTCAACTCTTTGGTTTGTTTTTTTTTTTTTTTTTTCTACATATTATTTCTTATTGTTTTCATAACTATTTTAAATATGATTTTTTTTATGATAGAAAAAAAATTGATGATAGAGGGATAAAATTAAGAGTGAGTATTCAATCAATTCAGTCAATTTGAACAACATTTTTAACCAAAGTAAATTAACTGAATTTTTTTTCATTTAACTAAATTTAACTAAATTAATTTTTTAACAAAATTTAATCGAATCATTTTGACCGAATTAATTATGATTATTAACTACACCAAAGTTAAAAAAATAAAAATTTAACTAACTGATCGAATTTAATCGAAATTTGTAATAAACCAACTTTAACCAAAATTTTTAATGGTCTCTTAATCAAATAAAAATTGAAAATTTTTAATTTTTAATCTACTTAATTAAAAAGACATGGTTTTAAAAATCGATTAATTTAATTAAATCAGTTAAATTAACTTTAACCTAAAAGATAACTGAAAATTTAATTTTTTTTAACTGAACTTCTGACTAAATATTTATTCACCAAATTAAATTAATCAAACCAAATGCTCACTCCTAGATAAAATAGTTAGAGTACTATTTTAACAAATTTGTTTTTGCAATCAACAAATAATGATATGTCAATGATGCAATCTATTAATATAACTAATCAAAATTAAATAACATTTATTTATTCAGTTAATAAAATTAAAATCTTTAAATATATTATACTTTTACCATATTTAATATATATTTTATAATATATAATCAATCAAAATTAAATTACTATTATTTTTCAGTTAATAAAATTAAAACTCATAAATTTAGTAAGGACATTTTTTGCGACCTCAATATTCCTTCTCTATTCGTACTTTTATATTCCCTCTATTCTTTTAATATAAGAACAACTAATTTTTCATCAAGATTACGAAAGTAGTTTAACTAACTTTTTTTTTATCATTTTTTTCATAATTTACTCCTAATATATCATTTATTCCTCCTTCAATATCAATACTTGTCTTAAATTATATTTCAACATTCAATGAGATTTTAAATACTTTGTCAAAATGAAGGTGTAATATCCGAAATTTTTATTTCAAAATAATTTTTATTTAAATTTAATCGTTAAATTATTACCCAATAATATTACGCTACGTAATATTATTGAGACAAAAAACTATTTTAGTTCGCCCTAAAATTAATCGAATAACTGTTAATCGAATAAAAATCGGACTAATTTTTTTTATTGGACCGAATTAATTAAAATTAGATTCGAGTCAGATATTTTTTATAATTACTGTATGTTATTGTGTTTTTCACCCCGACAAACCATCGTCGGATGATTTATTTTTTTATTAATAATTTTAACTTTATTTTATTTTTTTCTTTTTCTTTTTCTTTCTTTCCTTTCTTTCTTTTCTCTCTTTTCTTTTTATTTTCCTTTCCTTCTCTCCTTCTCCGTCGAACACAGCCTTCTTTCCCTCTCAACTCACTCTCTCTTCCTCTCTCTCTGATTCTCTGCGTGTCACCGGCCACCATAACAGTGGCTTTCACTAAGCCGGCCACCATTGCTCCACCAGCACCGCAGCAGTTGACTCCAGCCCTCTCTCTCCTTCAGTCTCCCTGCCATTCTCTCCCTCTATCTGCCTCTGTCTCCCTCTCTGCGATTGCCGGACAGCCACAGCAGCTCCACCATCGCAGCACCACGTCAGGCCGGCCACCATCTCCTCCTCGCGCGGCCACTGCTCGTCCTCCTCCGTCCGCTTTCTCTCCAGCCAGCACTTCTTCCTCTGACGCGTGAACCAGGCCAGCTAGCCACCGTCTCCTCCGTTGCAGCAGTTTCTGGCAACCACAGCAAGCCTAGCTACCGGCCACCGTCTCCTCCTCCTTCCATTCAAGGATCATTGGGATTTTTATATTATTGGGTATTAATTTTATAATTTTCAGAATTTATTTGGTTAAATTTTTTATTAATTAGTTAGTTAATTTTAGAATATTTGGTTGAATAATTTTATGGTTTGAGTAGTTAATTATTTTGGTTAGTAGATTAATTTGTGGATTATATATTGTTTGGGTGAATTTTAATTTTTGAGGAATAATTGTAGTTAATTAGTTAATTTCTGATAATTAATTAGTTAGCTAAATTTTTGTATTTTGGTTAATTGTTAGTATTTTGATTAGTTGATTTTATTATATTATTAGATGATTGATTAGTAATTTTTAGTATTTTAGTATGAGTTTTAGTAGTTGATTGAGTAATTAGTTAATTTGAATATTTTGATAATTGGTTTGTTATAGAATTTTGAATGATCATTTAGTTGAATTTTATAGTTAATTGTTAGTGATATTTGAGGATTTTGATTATTTGATTATAGATTAAGTTATTAATTTTATTTTATAATTATATTAATTACGGAGATAAATTTGATTATAGAATTTTAATTATTAATTATGGTATTTGATTGGTTATAGAAATTTAATTATTACTTTAATTAATTTAGAAGATATATAGTTAGAATTTTAGTAAATTATTGATTATTGGGTTATTAGTTGATTTTAGTATCTTTGCTTAATTAGTTGTATGGTTAATGATTAATAGAGAATTTGATAAAATCAATTAGTTAAGGATTTAGTGAATTAAAAAGTGATTAAAGGATTTTAATTAGTTTTGAGAGAATTTATAAATTTAATTAATTATGAAATTTAATTGGTTAGTGTTAAGATTTTAAATTATGAAAACTAGTTTATTAATGTTTAATGGGTATATTTAAAGGATTTTAAATAAATGAAGTATATTAAAAAATATGACTAATTATCTAGTTAATTAAATGAATTATTGTAAAAAAAATGAATTTCAGTGATAATATTGAAAATATTGTATTGAAATATTATGGTATTTGAGAATTTGATCAATTATAAATTAAATTAGGTTGATTAAATTATTTCGGGCATTAAATGAATTTTTGGTGAAATAAATGTATTTATATGATAACTGAGTTTAAGTAAATTCGGGTTGAAAATAAATATTTGGTAAAATTGCTAACGAATTATATTTGAAGATTTTAATAAGTTAAAATTATTAACGGATAATTAGTGGATTTAAATATTTATATGTGGGTATATTTTGTACAAAAGAAATTATTGATTAAAATGTTAAAATAAATAAAACTTATTTAAATGTGATAATTTTGGAGTTAGTCTGATTATTGAAGTTTAAATAAATGAAAAGTAGATTATAATGAATATTTTGATGATAGTTAATATAAGGACGAACATTTGATAAAATTGATTAATATATATGTGGTGAGTTAAATAAATAATATTATTGAGAAATTATTATTATTGTTGGTGTTAAATTATAATTTGGAGTATAAATATATTTTATGGTGAAATAAATGGAATTGATATCTAAACTAAATACAAAATGAATTAATTACTGATAAATAGTAAAATCATATAGTGAATTAATAGAAATATATAATTGAGGATTTTTGAATTAAAAGTTTATTATAGTTATAGAGTTTATTATAATTATTATTTGAATAATTGTTTAGTATAAAAGATGGTTATCTTAGAAAGTTGGATTATATTAAAATAGGTGGACAGTTATATTTTTGTGGAAATAATATTTTAATAAAGATAAGAATTTAGTCAGAAAAATAAAATAAATAAATAGACTTATTAAATTAATTAATTAATTTTTAATTAAAGAAATCGTTTACCTGATTGTATTTTTCCTATTATATGTATTTTTTAGATTGACCAAGTTCCTCTACTGCTCCTCCAAATCAGAATCCAGAACATACCTAAATTTATTCTGCAGTTACTATGAGTAATAATAAATTGTGCACACCATTTTGCATACATGTATTTTATATGCATACCATATACTCTTTATATCAATCAAAATAATCGTGAATCATTACTTATTTCTATTGTCATATTGATATCCTTCATTTTCTAAATATAATATTTCAGTTCTATAATCTCGGTCTATGATATATGATATTTTGATTCTATAAATTTATATAATTTTTGCCCTTAATTACATTCATATGTTGCATTTATTGTATTGATTATATTTGGTAACTAATTGCGATGTGAAAATAATGTGCTTTATATATGGGTGAAAATAGGAACGACGTGTGTCACTATGGATCAGTGGGCCAGGTATGGGGGATCGGCTCCCCGTTATATATATATTATTAAAATGGAAATTGGTCGAGGGCCAATAGGTGGATTTGTGACCTCACTGACCAATTTTCACATGTGAATATTTGAATGTGATTTATTTGAAGATGCTAATGTTGTGTCATGTTCTCGTGAAAGTATGTCCATTTTATATATTGTGAAAGCATACTGCTTGAATATATAGGTTTGCATTATTTATTATTATTCACTAAGTTTAGTGAAACTTACCCCCATTCCATAAACATTTTTCAGGAAATAAAAATATCTTTGGTTATAAAACTCTGCTTCCTTCTCCGCAGAGATTTGAATATACTAGTATGAATTATTTATTAATAATTATGATTTTCCGCACATTTTATTCCGCAGTTAGGATATTTAATTAATATTTGATTATGTAAAAGAAATTATCATGTGATTATAGAAAATTGTGGATCATTTTTTAGAATATTTAGGTACTATATGATAGAAGTAGTTTGATCATATTATGACAAATAAATATTCACATGATAATGTATATTTATTAAATGGATATGGGTCCGAACTATGAACAATATTTAATATTAAGGCTGGACCAGAAATGTTAACTCTGATTAATTTATGAATAATGTCATAATATGAGTTTACTATTCCCTTAGTCAAATGATAATATAAATTGATTTTAATAGTTTAGGCTTACTACAGGTCTCGGAGGCATTAAGCTTATCTAGGTCCTAGTGCCGATCTAGTCCACGATTTTAGATCGTGACAATTTCTTGCTTTCAACTATCTATATAATGACATGACAACGCTTAATATCAATTTTTAAAATATGAATTAAAATTAGCCATCTAAGTTCAGGCCAAATAATTAGTTCAAGCATCGATAAAATTGATGTATTTTTTTCTCTTTTAATTGTAAAGTCAAAAACTTGGTTTTCACCGGTTCTTACGAGTTAATTTGATTTTTATTCCATCTGATTTTTAACATAAAATCAAACTAGATTAGTCATTTGTTCATGAGTCACCTAGTCCAATCAATTGATCCGGTCCAATTTTTTAAATAGAGTCTAATATCAATCAAGTTCCATCCTCATAAGAAAACATGTGAAGCTAGAATTTTCAATTAAGGAGTGCAAAAATTGAATTTTTTTTTTTAAGTTTTTGAAACGGATTTTTCTTTTTAAAGTTAAATAATTCTATTTTGTAAGTTTTGCTTAAGTGGAAAAATTGGCTACCTTCTTCTAAAGGTAGCTTCCCCTTATATAAGAATAAAAGAGTTTAAGATTATTAGTTAAGATATCTATCATATAATAGAGTAGTTTTCAAGTCATCTCTACACCAATTTTTGTACACTCATCCAAAATGTAATTAAATTTAAAGCAAAATGCAAACTTTTTGCATTATGACTCATGCAGCGTTTCACCACATTTTATTTATTTATTTATTTATTGTAAATTATCCCATAATTAATGTCCAAATGTCTGACACTTTGTTTCATTAGTGGGTCGGTTTCATTTAGTTTGCAAACAATAATGGATTTAAATTTAAAAATGAATATTCTATTATTATGCGAATCTATAAAAATAACAAAGTGGGTCCGGTCCCACCATAAGGGAGAAAAAGGCGAGGTCGGAGGCGATAGCTTATAGGTTTTAATTTGAATAATTTATTATTATTATCTTTGAATAAATTTTCTTTCAAAATAATAAATAATTGAGAGCATAATGGCGAAGCAAATACGTATAATGGTAGGACCAAGGCAAAATAATTATTTCACCAGAGAATTACCCTTTAATCCCTGAAATTTAATTCTAATTATTATTTTCTGTAAAATATATCAATTTTTTCATATATTAAAGAAATGTTGAATCAATAAGTACTTTCTGCTACTTTAACTGTAAATGACAACGAAAATAATAAATTTGAGGATTAAATAATAATTTTATATTAAATGCGAATAATAAAATAATAAAATATTATAAGCCAATAATTCAACCGGTTAATAATATAATATAAGAATGACCCAATTTTCGCTTCATGGAGAAAATTCTTGCTTATGAGCCTTCCAATCAGTATTAAATTTTGTATAATTAGATAAGGACAACTGTGATATCAGAAAACAAAATAGTAAATACAATCGAATTTAGGGATCAAAAAGTAATTGTACTACATTTGACAAAAGGAAAGCAGATACATTGAACCTGGACATACGAAACTGAGTCTATAAAAGGACAGAAGGGCAACATTTTGAAGCATCCCCATTTGCCTGAATTAACAAATAAACAAACAAAGTAATGGCCATAAGCAAGGTAGACGAGAAGCAGCAGCTTCTCCTAAAGAAAAGAAACGAAGAGCTAGAAAGAGCCCTCAAGGAAAGCAAGCAAAGAGAAGAGCAGATGAGAGAAGAGCTGCAGAAGACATGGCGGAGAGTCCAAGTGGCGGAGGAAGCGGAGGAGCGGCTTTGCACACAGTTAGGTGAGCTAGAAGCTGAGTCTGTTAATCAGGCGCGTGCATACAACGCTCGAATCCTTTCTCTATTGGAGCAGCTCTCTCAGGCTCATCATCTCCTCCATAATCAACCAATTAGCAATTAAAGTATATAAATATTTATTCCGTGTGTATTAATTATGTAGTTTAGATCTCTTTGGACTCTTCTTATCTTATTTGTTATTGAAAGAGTCTGCTTCTTTTTTTTTTTTGTTTGTGTTTGAAATTGGTATTGGAAGACAGATTTGGACCGTGTGGCCCTTTGTTTCCCCTTTGGCAATCGGAAAAAGAAAAGTAATTTACTGAATTATCCCTTAATTGTGAATTAAGTTAACCATTAAATATATATTATTGGTTAACAGATAAGCTGGAATTAAACAGTAATTGCTATTTATTTTAATGTTCATTTATTTTTCACTACTCCTATTTTATGTGAAATTGAAAATATGAACATGTTTAGTCTCATTGATTCCTTCCTAATGTATATAGTATTGTAGAATAATGTTAGAGGCCAATGAAAAGTCTTCTGTTGAATTCTTTTCGCAATGTTTTTATTACTTCTAGAATAACGCTTTCGAAGTCAATGAAAGATCTCATGTTGAATTTTTTTGCAGTCAAATGTATAGATTTATTTTTATATATTTTTTTTAAAAATAGTTATTTAATTTATGAGATTTTTATCTAATCAATATCTTCTTTCTTTTAAAATTTTGGCCCTTCTAGACAAAGAAAAATAAATGTATATATAAAGACCGATCTCTCTTGGATAGTTGCAGGCTGCATTTATATATATTCTCAATAGTTAATTTATGCTGTTCATAACTTTCATTGTGATATTTTTGGCTTTGGACTTATTTTGCTCCATTGTAGACAATCGTTAAGTCGCAAATCAAGGGGCTCACTCTCTAACAAGAGCCTCTTAGAAGTATGTATAGAAGTTGGTGGGTATCCTTTAATTTTAAATTATTCGGATCCGCATATGTTTAGAATTTTATCATTGTATCCATTTCAAACCCATTTAAATATCTGTTTCGAATATATTTATATATTTACTCGTTTTATAACGGTTTAAAGTGCTTTTTAAATGAATAAGATATCTACAAATTTTAAATTATCTAAACTTGAACTTATTTGAATTGCATTTTTACTAATAAATGACAGATAATGGGTAGTGGATATGCAGAGCCTTGTGCCCATATCCTATCCTTAAACGTCTCAAACTTATTTATAATTATCTATAACCTCATTAAATGGATCAGAGCGGAGCGGATACTTTAAAATATTCATCTTACTTTTATTCCGTTTAGGAGGTTGTGCCTCCATGTTCGTATGCTCTTTATAATTCTTAATGAAGTTCTTTTTTTCTTTTTTTAAAAAAAATCTATCTTTTTTTTATTATTTTTTTCTCTGTTATTTTCCTTTCTCCTTTCCAAATGAAGTGTTATATATATATATATATATATAAAAGTGTGTTCATTTGTAGAAAATCGGAGTAGTTTTATAAAAAAAATTTCTAAAAAAATTAAATTTTATATTCATATCGATCAATTTTCTATTTGGAAAACAAGAAAACTGTTTTTTAGTTTTCCAAAATTTAACTAGCTGTTTTCCACGGTTTTCCTTTGTAACAAAAGATATGTTTTTCAAATGGGTTTCATTTTTATAAAATGGCATTTTCATTTGAAGCTATAATATCATAAATAATTTTTTTCTATAAAATATTTTTATTGAATAAATAAAAATATTTAAATAACATAAAAAATTATATTATGCTTTAATATATAATTACTTTTATTATTACAAATATATTGTGTCCTTTATTTTAAAAAATTTTACAAAATGATAAAAATTGATATTATTATTATTATTATTATTATTATTATTATTATTAATCAATAATAAAAATTTAAA
This sequence comes from Jatropha podagrica, assembly GCA_947857235.1. Lineage (NCBI taxonomy): Eukaryota > Viridiplantae > Streptophyta > Magnoliopsida > Malpighiales > Euphorbiaceae > Jatropha > Jatropha podagrica. The sequence goes on along the minus strand of CANUEP010019280.1, from coordinate 8,020 downwards.
AATTTTAATAAAAAATTTTTAAAATTAGTTTATAATATTTTATTTTAGTTTAGAAAGTTATGAATAATATTTGTGAATTTTTCAAATTGAAATATGATTTTTATATTGTTATCAAATGAATGCATTTTCCATTTTCTGTTTTTCAATTTTCAAATAAAAAAAACAGAAAATAAAAACTTTTGAGTGCTTGGGACCAATCTTGATTGAATTTGTCTTTTCTTATTCATGCTAATTGAAAATCCCCCTTTTTACTATAAATTAACTTTTTTCTTTTCTTTTAAGATTGGAATTGAGAAATGGAATTTTTAACCGCTTTAGATTTCAATATAATCGAAATTGTAAGAGATTAAATGAATCGAAATAATATTTTAAGCTATATAGCAACGGATATTTCTCTACTAAGTTTGACTTAAATAGTATTACTATTTTGTAAGTTTTGTTTAAATTAAGAAAATAATTACTTACCTTTTTCTAAGAGCAACTTCAAGCGATGATGAAGTATTAGATTCGAATTGGATTATTCAAAGTTCATATTCCCTCTTTTTCAATTCAAATAGGATTGAATGTCAGATCAGATCGAATTAAATTAGATATTATCAATTTTTTATTATGTTTAAAGAAAAACAAAAATAGAACAGTAACTTAATAAAAATTCAAATTATTTTATTATGCATGAAAACACAAAAATTCCTAATAATAATTGAAAATATTAAGCATAAAAAAAAAAATTCAGGCCAGTGGCTTTAATATTCAATTCATATTCTTTTATTTGTTGTACAGATTGAAAAGAAATACGAAATGAGTGAAAGAGTTAAAAGAAAACAATTTAAAATATAAATGAAAAACTTTTTAAATTTTTTCCTAAATAATATTTTCATTAGTTCTGTCCTTTTGATGTCTAACATTGTAATTTTCAGAAGACTTTAAGATTGTTAGTTAAGATATCATATAGTGGAGTAGCTTTCAAGTCATCTCTACACCAATTTCTGTGCATTCTTTAGCTTCCACATAGTTTTTATTTTCAATTTCATCCAAGCAAGATGTCAATTTTTCAATTTTGCATTATGACTCATCCAGCATTTCACCACATTTAGCATTATTTGTAAATTGCCCTATAATTATGTCCAAATGTCTGACACTTGTTCTATATTCCACTTTGGAATCATCTTACTAATATTTTTGTGACGAAGGGTATTCGTTACGTAAATTACCCTTCTATGTGATATTTTAAAATGTAAGTCATAGTAAATTTTGACGGTCCAGTGAAAGAACGAAAATTTTTTCACCAAAAGATCATTCTTCTTTTCTTCTCTTTCTCTTCCAGAACACCCCGCAGTAAAAAGTAAAATTTTATTTTTGTTGATTGGATTGGATTAGACGGTTGACAACTACGTATCAACGGCCCTAGCTAGCTACAGCTGCCGTCATATTTTTATGTAGGTTGTTGCATTTTCGGTTGAAGGACAATGTCGTGGATTCCAATATTGTTCGAAACATTATAAAGCGGGCCCACCATAGGAAAGAAAAGGAGAGGCTGCAGGCGAAAGCGTGTAGATTTTAGTTTGAATAATTTATTATTATTTCGAAAGAATTTTAGAAGATTTTCTTTCGAAATAAATAAATAATTTTTTTAAGAACAAAATAAATAAATAATTGAGAGATACGGAAGCAAATGCGTATATTGGTAGGACCAAAGCAAAATAATAATTGACCAAACAATTACTATTTAATCCCTGATTAATTCTATTATTATTTAATTTCTATACTAAAACCAAAATATATTCTAGCGGTACTCAAAAATAAGTTATTTCTATTACTTTAACTATAAATATTAATGAAAATAATAAATTTAAGGGATTAAATGATAATTTCATATTAAATGTGAATAATCAAATAATGTTAAATAATAATTTAAAATTATAAAAGAATAAATCAAGCAGTTAATAATATAATATAAGAATAATTCAATGCATTAATAGAAGAGGAAGAATTAAATCGTAATTAAAATAATTAAGTCTGAGCGAAAATAATTTAGGTTTTTTGGTTTCATCTGAATGGAAAAAATTATCAGGAGGAGTCATTTTTATTTATGGGCTTGATGTGGTGCAATTAGGATTAGTTTGAACATAATGGATTAAGAACACTTGTAATATGAAAAAAATAATAATAATTAGAATCGAATTTTGGGGTTTAAAGAGTAATTTACCACATTTGACAATAGTAAAGCAGATACATTGAACCTGGACATACAAAACTGAATCTATAAAATGACGAAGGGGGCAACCTTTTGAAGCATCTCCATTTGCCAGAATTAACAAATAACTAACGAAGGTTTTTTAAACAAAAAGGAAAGAAGAAAAAAAAAAAAAGCAGCAGGCATGGCCATTGGCAAAGTAGACGAGAAGGAGCAGCTTCTCCTAAAGAAAAGAAACGAAGAGCTAGAAAGAGCGGTCAAGGAAAGCAAGCAAAGAGAAGAGCAGATGAGAGAAGAGCTGCAGAAGGCATGGCGGAGAGTCCAAGTGGCGGAGGAAGCAGAGGAGCGGCTTTGTACACAGTTAGGTGAGCTAGAAGCTGAATCTGTTAATCAGGCGCGTGCATACAACGCGCGAATCCATTCTCTCCTGAACCAGCTCTCTCAGGCTCATGTCCATAATCAACCAATTAGCAATTAAAGAATGTAAATATGTATTAATTATTTAGTTTAGATCTCTTTGACTCTTCTTATTTGTTCTTAAAAGAGTCTATTTTTTATCTCAGAAACTCTCTGAGATTTGTGTTTGAATTTGGGAACGGGAAGATAAGATTTTGCCTAAGAAATACTTATTATTCAGTTCAATTAATGAAATTTCTTACTTAATCACTATTTATCGCTGATTCATTTGGAATCTTGCTCTTATCTTCTTCCTTTTACTAATGATGCTCTGTTCTTAGATTTGCATTTTAATAAAAAAGAAAGGAAAAAATCTTCAACTTCATAGAACTGAATGCTATTTCTTTATTTTTCACCACTCCTATCGGATGTGAAATTGAAAATATGAACATGTTTAGTCTTACATTGATTCTTTCCTACTTCTAGAATAATGTTTTGAGGCCAATGAAATGTCTCGCGTTGAATTCTTTTCGCAACATACATATTACTTCTAAAACAATGTTTGAACCTAATGAAAAGTCTCATCTTGAATTCTTTGAAAGTCAAATATATAAATTCTTTCTATATTTTCGTTTTTAATCTTTTTCGCAATTTAATTTATAAAATTATATTTATTTAACACATTTATAAATTAGTCGGTTACGAATTTATTAAATAGTTTAAATATAAAAATTATATTCTAAAACTTATACAAACTACATATTTAATTAGCATTTTACGCATAAAAATATAAATTTTTACCAATTTTTGTTAATAATACAGAGAAATGTGCAGTAAAATTTTTAACTTTAAAGGTATAACAAGTTCCTATAAAATTTGGAACATCACTATATTTTTCGAAAATTTATATATTTGGTCAAAACAATTTGTTCACTATATAAAAATATGCTAAAAATATAAATTAACACCTTAATTTTTTCTCATTATGTTAGTGAAGACAATTTCTCATTATCTTCTTTTATTATTTTCCTTTCACTCTTTTTCCAAATGAAGTGTTATTAAGATATAATAGAATAAAATGTAAATGATTTAATAAATTTTAAATTTTTATATATATCATATAGTAATTTATTTGATTAAAGATATATGATTGATTATTAGGAAAAAGAATGCCAGCAGGTTAATTTTTGTGACCTAACTTGGAAGTGCTTGGGACCAATCTTAATTGAATTACTCCTTGTTGAATTATAAAGTTGTTCCATCCATTTTTCATCTAATTTGCCGATAAAATTTATTAGAAATTAAGAGAGAGATGAGAGAATTCATTTAAATTGACACAATAGCTTTGTATTGTTACGGGACACTCAGAAACACACATGTACAAAAGTTTTTATTCAGGATAGAAAATTAAAAAAAATAATATCCAATCAGTGGCGGAAAAAAAAAATAAAAATAAAAGATTGATTAAGGATCCTTATAGTCTCTTCAATTTGTGATCAATGAGCAAAAGTGGAAAAGATCAATAGTTTTTTCGCTAAGCAAAATAGAGTTTGACATATACAAACACAAGCAAAATTGACAGTAGCCAAGAGATCAAAATTCTTTCACAGAGCAACATTCAAAAACTAAAATTGAAATTCACAAAATCAAAATTGAAAAACAAAAACATGATCTTTACTAAGAATATTAGAGGAGTGAGAAAAGACAAGGCCAAGAGTCCTCAAATCCCTTGCCGGAATCGCCACACTCTTAATAATTTTGCTTTTATCACTTTTCATCAGCTCCAAATTTCTAAACTTATCAAACCTCATCCACAGCCTCGCCCCCTCCAATCTTCTTTCCGGACTTCCAAACTTAGCAAATTGGGTGAAAAATAGATAGAAGGACTTCAAAATTTAACGGAACCACTTTCAGGGACTCTAAATTAATATCGAAAAATATGAGGATGAGTTAGATACTTTGGTCAAATTTTAGAAAACTATTAATTATTTTCCCTTTTGTTTATTGTGTTTTTGTATTTGATTCGAACTGACTAAATTGTATGATAATATGTTCAGTAGCTACATTTTGTTCTCTCATTTTCATAGCAAGGTATAATGATTCTTTGTTCGGGCTCTAAACATAGGTTCATTGGATTCTCCACAGACCTCTGTTTGGTTTTCAAGAAAAAAAAAAATTTTGGATTGATATTTTATTTGATTTAGTTTCACAAGATTATTTGATGTTCTTGAATTTGATTGGATAAAAAATAAATAAAACATAATTATTTGATGTTCTTTTATTTGATTTTGTTCATTTATGTTATTTAGCTCAATACCTGTGTATAACTGAAATTTATAATTAATTAGAAATAGACTTAAAATATTATGTTATCGTAGATAATGTAGTAATTTTCTTTATTACAAATCATTTTTATATTTACGGTTACTGAATTATTTCAAATATAGTTTTGATTGATCTTTTTAACAATTCTATAATTTATAATAGTTTATAAAAAAATTATATAATCAGCCATAATAATTATTAAAATAATATTTCAATACCGCGTGCCAAGTACAATTTTTTACACTAGTATTTTAATATAATTAATTTTTTTTCTAATTCTATAATTTTTTTAAATCAAATATTTGTTAAGTTATTTTAAAATCAAAACCTGTAAATTTTTATAATAAGTATATTTTTACATAATTTTTATTTTCTAATTTTAAATTTTTTTATTAGTTAAAACTATAAGAAAAAGTTTTTCTTAAAAAGTTGGGCATTTTATTCCTTTGATGCAAGTTCAAGAGATAAATAGTATAAAAATTAATTTTTAGATAAATTATATATTATGCTCAAATTCAAAGAGCAGATTGAGCTTTAATCCTCCACACACGCGCGTATATATATATATATATATATATATAAAGTTATTTCTCAATGGCTTTATTTTTCCTGTTACATTTTACTTACAAGCTTAATAAATACTAAGGCAAGTAAAATAAAACATACTTGTAAACGAATCTACAGCCGAAATGAAGATATGGAAATTTTTACTTATTTTTTTTACAATATTAGTTTAATATGATTGGGATAATTATAAACAAGATTAAAAATCATCATAATTTAGTAACTTGTTATAAATTTAGTTGTTTTTTCTATTATAGTATGTTTAGTTTAAATTTGAATTTTTTAACTTAATAATTTTTTTTTGTATGAATATTTATTTTTAAGATCGTAAACACCTATTTTAAAAATTATTATGATGAATATATATGCTTTGATCTAAATTTATTTAATATTGGCATTCCTAGAACAAAGTTAGAAATTCTTTTGAGAGAAAATTTTTAAAGTATTCATGTATCAGTCCATTTATTAAGTGTCTCTTTCAGTGTCGGTAATAGTGATTTACCGGTCTGTAAATGGTACTATCGGTCCGGGATTTGGTATTATTTCGGTTCGAAAAAATTACTACATGTATCTAATATTTTATTTAATATTTTTGGAGCATGTTTGCATAATTTAGGTGGGTAGAAAATATTTCATGAATATTTTTGGAGAATTGCGGCAACTAATGAATATTATTTTTAGTGCGGTATACTAAGAAATAAATGGAAAATTATTTTTGTGAAGTTAATTTAATTAATTGGTAGAGTTAAATAATAATTAGAAGATAATTAATTGATGAATATTTAGGGTCATTGGATGAGATTACTTAGGACTTGATCTTAGCCACTCATTTAGCATAAAATTAGGAAGCAAAGTTTGACTTTGCTACTTAAGGCTACCACTCACCAAGCAACACATTTCATCCATCTTCTCCCATCTCCACACCACTTCTTCTCCTTCTTCTTCCTCCATTTTTTTTCATTTTCCTACTTCAACATCTCACTAAATCACTTAATTTAAGCCTTGAATTAATAAGCAAGCATTGAAACCTAAGCTAAAGAGTAAGAATTTGAAGCTTTAAGTTAAGAAAATTGAGTTCTTACCAAGAACAAGTAAGTAGTGATTTTTGATTTCAAAGTTTTTAGTTAAGGAATTTATAGCATTTACATGTTAGATTATGCACTAAATCATGCTCCTTTCATTTCCAATGTTAATTTTTGATTTTGATGGGAATTTATCCTACTTTGAAGAGGTTGGAGAACCATCCTCAAAGGGCAAAGAGAAGGTCAAGGAATAGAGTCTTCAAAGCTTGTTTAAGCTTAATTACGAGGTTAGTGCAATAATACTTTTATTTCTCTTTCAATTTTCTTAAGTTTTCAATTCTTAGGTTTTGAGTGAATTTGTTGATTTGTGAGTTATGTTGGGGGAAATGGTTTGTGACATCTCGACCCGGCAAAACGATCCTAAGAGGGCGGGTAGAGCAGGGCTCCTAGGGAGCTTCTAGGATGACAGACTAGCTAGAGTAGTGAAATGCGGAACATAAGAATGAATTAGATCATATATCGAAAATGGGGTAATTAATCATCAGATATGCCTTTTGGTGGAATGACTGAAAAGTTGGAAGAACTCTAAGGTTAAACATGCTCGCTTGACAGAAATTTTAGGATGGGTGACCTCCTGAGAAGTTCCCATTTCACCTACGGGACAAAACTGTGCGGGTCTTGCCAATCTAGTATGGGATGGATCCGGCTTGATCCAAAGCAGACAATTCCTCTGGTAGTTGGAGTCAAGGCGTTACATGGTTATTTGATTGTTTTAACTTGATTTTTCATGATTTCTAAGCTTGATAAAATGCTTGAAAGGAAAAGAAAACAATTCCTCCCTATTAGACTAAGAGAGGCCGAATCCTTGATGGGTGAAGGACATAATTGTTCTCTTTAATTTCCAAGCATGATTTCTAAGCTTGATAAAATGCTTGAAAGGGAAAGAAAACAATTCCTGCCTATTAGACTAAGAGAGGCCGAATCCTTGATGGGTGAAGGACATAATTGTTCTCTTTAATTTCCAAGGTTGATTTTTGTTTTTCTGCATATGTTACTACATCTATAAAATTGAAATAAAATAATTGAAAAACAACATTAACATATGCAGAAAGAAGCGAATATAGAGGAAAGATAATAATAGAAAAAAGATTGATATTAATTAAATTTTATTATTTTGATAATTTATTTTTTATCTTAGTACAATTAGTTTTATGATATTGAGGATGTATGTTATGAATTTTTTTTCAATTTGTTTGTATAATTTGTATGCTTATGAATTGTCACGACCCGTTTCTCATGGGCTGGACCGGCACTAGGGCCTGGGAAAGCTTAAGGCCACCAAAGTCCGTAGTAAGCCTAATATCTAATTTTAACACCTTAATTATGTGAAAATATTCTACAAGTTGACCCATTATATTTTTAATGATTCAAACTATTACAAGGCCTTATTTCATTCAACTCGATCGTTCCCATAAAATTTTATATACACTTAACATTATTATTACAGTAATAAAATCTT
>CANUEP010019261.1:0-19280 GCA_947857235.1 Jatropha podagrica | reverse complement strand
ACTTCCAATATTAGCCCCCAAACCTCAACTCCAATTTTACTCAAATCATCACCAAGCACTTATAAAAATTTTTGAAATTAAATCAATCTCATTATACCATTGTTCATCCAAGGTATATATATATATATATATATATATATATATATATATATATCTTCATACATTCACCATTCAAGATAACTAAATATGTCATCACTCACACACCAAATAAATAATCAAATAATAATACTAAATCGGCCACCGATTTCATTAAAAATTTATTCAAATGCTTACAACCTCAATATTATTCACAAGAGTCTATACATGTCATGGTTTACATTGATATACAAGTTCTACCCAAAATGCTAAATCTATTATGATACCCTCTTCTGATCCCGACAGGTGCCCTCTGCTCCTAATCTACGTATGATAAAAATCAACGCGCTAAGTGAAAGACCAAGTGGTGCTAAATAATTATAAACTTAAAATATCCAAGGAACACTAAATAAATAATTTCAAACAATATACTTTTAAACACTGAAACCGTATTAATTAAATTCAAATATTTTGAAAGAACATAAGAAATTCACACCTTAAAAATTTATGACAACTCATAATAAATAAGAAAATATTGCAAATGCCAATATATTTTTCGGTTTCAATATAATAAATTTAAAATTCTCCTTTTGTTTTTATCTAAAGCTCATATTGATACAGAGAGAATGTAAGAAGAATCGATCGTGGTCTGTGAAAGTGCCACCCACCAATCACATAATCGTGGCCTGTGGAAGTGTCACCCACCAATCACATAATCGTGACCTAAGGCCACCGTGGTCTGTGCAAGCACCACAATATTAAGTGCGTCTGCCTATTTATAAGGGCTGATAACCCTAGCATATGATCATAGCTCCACCAATAATACGGGCTGATAACCCCAGTATGCTTATATATCACAGTGCATCTCATCATACTACATGTCAATCACATATGGTAGAGCTTAGAATAATTATATTCTTTCAAAATTGGTCTCATTCACCATTTCTTATCCAAAAATATTTTATAATTTACACTTATTATTTCAAAATCACTTAACTTACAATTTACGAAAATCCACCACATTCTCATTTTCTCATGCTCAATAAATTCAAATGGACATATTCAAAATAAATATACTTAATATAGTGTACAAGTACTTAAATCAAGAAATTTCTGGCATTTTCATAAACTTGACCTTTGTTGTGTTCTCAGGGTATAAATGAAGTTCTAGGACTTCAAATTGAGTGAAACTTAATTCCTTAGAAAGATAAGACAAAATGATACAAATGTTATAAAGGGACCATAGTCCAGATCATTTTCTAAGAGGGTGTAAGAAACCCAAGAACACAGACCAACAATCCAAACACGATTCAGCACAACCAGTTTTGGTATAAGGATCATAAGTTGAGCTATAGGTATTCAAATTAGACATAAGAGGATGATTTAGAAAGATAAGAAGTATAACTACAACTTTTATGCAGAACACAAGATATTATCTTGCCATTTTGGTGGCCAAAAGGGACAGTCAATTCGCATATACAAGTGAGACGCCATAACAGAACCACTTTTGGTATTTAAATCATAAGTTGAGCTAAAAGTATTGGAATCAAACATAAGAGGATGTTTTGGAAAGCTGAGAAGTAGCTAAAACTTTTATGAAGAAGTTAGAAACAGATGCAAATCATAAAGGGGTCAAAAATGACTTGTAGTCCCACCTAAGTACACCTCTAACATCAAAATTCATCAAAAACCTAGAAATTGAAAAGGGAGAGAAGGTATTAGTGCACTAACCTTAAAAATGGAGCTTGAACAAGCTCAAAACCTCTACTCTTGGACCTTCTCCTTGCCTTTGTTAGAGGGTTCTCCAACCTCTTCGAAGTAGGAGAAAAAGGCATTAAACCCAAAATTAATCATAAGAAAATGAAAGAGCATGATTTAATGCATAGATTCCATGGCTAATCGTAGATTTATACTTAATAAATCACAAAATCCAAAAGTTACAACTTACCTCCTTTAATAGCAACTTCTAATCCAAGCTCAGGAACTCCAAATTTCTAGCTTCTATTACTTGTTTCTTAAGGGTTAATCACTTTTCTTTGGTTTAATTAGGTTATTTGGTGGTGATTAGTGGTAGGAAAATGAAAGAAAATGGAGAAGAAATGAAGAGAGAAATGGTGTTGAGAAGATGGAGATGGAGAAGAAAGAGAAAATGTCACTTGGTTAAGTAGCAAAGTCAAACTTTGCTTCCTTAGTTTATGCTAAATCAATGGCCAAGATCTAGTTTTAGATAATCTCATCCAATGGCTCTAAATATTTCTCAAATAATTCATTTCCAAATATTATCTAACTCCACAATTTAATTAAATTAACTCCTCAAAAATAATTCACCATTTATTCCTTAATATACCACAATAAAAATAATATTCTCTAATTGCCGCAATTCTCCGAAAATATTCATGAAATATTTCCTACCCACCTAAATCATGCAAACATGCTCCAAAAATATTAATTATAATATTAAACACATGTGGAAATTTTTTCAGACCGAAATAATACCAAGTCCCGGACTAATGGTACTATTCACAGACCGGTAAGCACTATTACCGACACTGAAAAAAGACTTTGAAAAATGGACCATTACAAAAGTTATATGAATAAAATTGTCCTTTAGGCATAATAAGTGCTACTTTTCTAATCGACTAAATCATCACTTAAGCCTTGAACTTTATGAATTGTAATAATTCTATCCTTAAATGACCTTAACCCCTCAAGCACTCCAGAATGATCTTTTTGTAAAATTACACCACCAATTCCAATCTGGTCAAAATTACAGAATTAAAAAATATTTTTTGTGGACCCCACACCTATTCCTTGAGTTAGCTAACCTAAGGAATAGTTAACACCTCAAAATGCATTACTTTATTGCACGCCTTTCACTCTCTCTTTTCCTCTAATTCTCAACATCTCCTTCTCTTTCTCTCTATTTGAGTAAAAAATCTGACCACCAAACAATATAGAAATCACCTATTCATTGTTGAGGAGAACCTTGTATTGTAGCATAATACCATCAATCAGACTAAATAAAATAAAATAGAAAATGTGCAACTACAAATTAAAAGGGACGTGACATTACTAAATACACACAATTGGGTATGCAAAAGGAGTGGATTTGCAAACTCGAAATTCAATTACAAAAGAGTAACGTATGAACCCTACATGATCAAAGCAAATAATAGGGAAATTAAGAGCAAAAAACTCACAATTACTGTAAACCCAACAAAAGTGTGATAATATAAAATCTTACAGATGAAAATCAAAAGGTGAATGAGAGATTTTTAAATCATAAGGGCGACGATACAATAGAAGTAAAAGGAACTACAATTCCGTTATATTGACAATGTGAAAGAATTTAAAACTGAGCTCAAGCAAAGCTGAACAATACTTCTCTCAGGAACCAAACCAACACAAAAACTCATACACACACAAAAAAGAGAAAAAAGAGAGCTGTAAAATGAATGATACCCCCCCAAACCTCAATAACTTGACCAAGATGACAACAAAGAGTCTAACTGAGAGTAGAAAAATGACCTATTAACCTTTGATAATAATTCAATTGTAACATCCATCGCCGAATCCCGGAGGACCCAACGACTAGCTCCACATTCGATGCCGAAGCACCATCTTATTTTGCTTAATAATTTTAAATTATGTATTAAAGTGGCTAAGCTTTCAAAGGGAGGCAAGTAATTTTTTTTTTTAAGACAAAAACTTAAAATAAGGTTTAAAAAAATTCCTATGAAAAATTCACAAGAGTTTCCTTTAGAAATCAACTTGCCACACAAAGAAAATAGAAACACTTACAAAATTAATTTCTCCAAATCAACATAATAGGTCACGCAGCACTTCTAAATATTTACATCAATCAACTTAGGCTCTAACATAACATGATATCATCCCTTTAAAGATTTAATCGCTAATGATAATTCACTTTAAAATTCACAATAAAATAAAACTTCTTAATTAATCACAAATCTCATTAATTTACAAGTTCAATATATACAACTCAATCTATTACAATATTTTTATACATGCCATAATATATCCTATACATGTCCTAGCCAAAATAAATTTTCCTTCTCTTATGCTAAGTCTCCGGTCCTCAAGTAGCACCCATTGTCTCTAACCTGCGCGCAATAAAAATTAACACACTGAGTATATCACTCAGTGATGCTAAATAATTATCAATAAAAATAACAAAAAATAACTACAATAACAAGTTTCAAATATGCTTTGAAATACTCAAATCATACATATATATTAAGTGCCAAAGTCATACTAATTAAATTTAAATATTTCAAAAAACATAAAAAATTTCATAAATACAAATGTATCTTCGTTTTCTTATAGCAAATTAAAATTTCGTTCTTAGTTAAGGCTCGCACTAATATAGAATGAAGTATAAGCAGATTCGATTTCTGAATCACATTATCGTGGCCTGTGAAAGCGTCACCCGCATCACACAATCGTGGCCTATGAAAGTGCCACCCATACATCACATAATCGTGGCCTATGGAAGAGCCACCCACACACCACATAATAAGTGCGTCTGCCTATTCATAAGAGATGATAACCCTAGCATATGATGATAGCTCCACATAACACAATGGCCTGATAAGCCCAGCATGCTCACATATGGGAATCAATCTCATCTTTTTACATTTCAATCATGCATAGTAGAGCCTAAATCAAAACCATTCTTTTACAAATAACCTTATTACTTATACATAGGTCCTTTGCAAAATATCTCATAGCTTAGCACTTATTATTTCAAAATTACTTAACTTACAACTTGTAAATACCTATCAAATCTTTCTTATGTTCCAAACAAAAATTATAATTCCGTAATACACATATATACTTAGTTTAAAATACTTAAAACCAACATTTAGCAAAATATTTCATACCTTGACATATTTTCTACCAAAATTTCATAAACTTACAACTTAGGAAAATTATCAAATTTGCATACTTATGCAAAGCAAATTTCCCATTTACAAAACACATATTCAAGATCCTTAATTCCATTAATTATTTTTTGTAGTTCTTTTTTATTAAGATGTATTTATAAGTGAGTCAAATTTTGAGAGTTTTGTGAATAAATGTACTAAATCAAGAATTTTCAGTACTTTAATAACCTTGACCTTTACTGGGTTTGTAGAGAATAATTGGAGTTGTAGGTCTCCAAATTGAGTGAAATTTAATTTTTTAGAAATCTAAGAAAAAATTCTACAAGTTTCATCAAGGGCACAAAACCTAATCTTATCATTTTAGGGGGGTCAAAGATAAGCAACCAATTCGGACATACTAGTGGGCTGCTATGACAGAATCAGCTTTGGTAATAAAAGCATAAATTGAGCTAAAAGTATCCAAATTAGACATAAGGAGATGTTTTGGAAAGCTAAAAAGTAGAGCTACAATTTCTATGAAGGAAATAAGACATTATCTTGCCATTTTAGTGGCCAAAATGAACAATCAATTCGGATATACAAGTGAGACACCAAAACAGAACTCGTTTTGGTATTTAAATCATAAGTTGAGCTACAAGTATTGGAATTGAACATAAGAGAATGTTTTGAAAATCTAAGAAATAGAGCTACAACTTTCATGAAGAAGTCAGAAACATATGGAAATAATAAAAGGATCGAAAAATGACTTCTAGTCACACTTAAGAACACATCTAACATCAAAATTCATCAATTCTAAACAATTCACATAGAACCCCTAACTTTTCATTTAAAAACATGAATTCTCAAAATCACATTTAAATCTAAAGGTTGAAAACTTAAGAAATGAAAGGGGAAGGAAAGTATTATTGCACTAACCTTCAAATTAAGCTTGGTTAAGCTTATTCAATCTAATTCCTTTTCATTCCCTTTTACTTTGGAGAAGGGTTCATCCACCTCTTCCAATTATCAAAACTTACATATCCTAATCATGAAAATAATTAAAGAAGGAGGTGGAACATGATTTAGTGCATAATCTAACATATCTAAGCTATGAATTACTCAATTAAATCATTAGAGTCAAAATTACAACTTACTTATTTTGGTAGCAAACTCCAATATCTTTGCTTCTAATCTCTAAATACCACCTTATTAAGTATTCTCATCCAAAGGCTCTAAATATTCACCAAATAATTCTCTTCCAAATATTATTAAACTCCATCAATTAATTAACTTATCTCCATAAAAATAATTCATCAATTTCCCTTAATACACTACACTAGAAAACATTATTCATTAAATACTTAAATTCTCCAAAAATATTTATAAAATATTTTCTACCCACCTAAATCATATAAACATACTCCAAAAATATTAAATCAAGTATTAGACATGTATAGTAATTTTTCTGGGCCGAAATATTACAAAGTCTCGGACTGGTGGTACTATTTACAGATCGATAAACTACTATTCACCAAATAATTTATTACTTTGTCATGAAAATTTATATTTTAAATTGAATTAATTAAGATTAATCACATAAAATCTAATTAACTTCATAAATATTAATTATGTTCAATATCATCATCGGGTTCAAATAAAATATTATTTTTCTCTCTGATGATACTATTCATGACCCGATCAAATAATACTATTTTAAAATTTAAAATTTTGGGACGTTACATTAATCTAACTCACCACAAAAGAAAACATGAACATGCCTCTAAAGAGAGATGTAGTTCGCTCAAAGAGAGAGAATGAAATGTTGAGAACAAGAGTAAAAGAGAGAGTGACAGTAGTGCAATAAAGCATGCATTTTGAGGTGTTGACTATCCCTTTGGGTTAGCTAACTCTAGGGATAGGTGTGAGATCTAAGAAAAATATTTTTTTTATTGATTAATTTTGATTAGATTGGAATTAATGATGCAATTTTTATGAAAAAATTATTCTATAGTGTTTGAGGAATTAATGTCATTTTGGAGTGGAATTATTATAATTCGTAAAATTATGGGTTCAAGTGATAATTTAATCTTTTTAATTTGTATGAAAATAAAAAATATATTATATTTTTTAGACGGAAGTGTATGATTTTTTTAAAATTTTTCTTCTTTAAATATAAGATGTACTACCAAAGAGAACTTACTTTCCAAAATAATAAAAATCATTCGGAAAATCAGCCAAAACAGTAGTATGATAGCAGCTTACAACGGACACAAAACAAATCTAAACAAACACGTCAAAAACGTCATCAAGGAGCGTACAAGAAAGCGGCGGATTATGATTCTAAAGACGGAGGGAAAACGCAAGCTTGCCTCTGATTTTGTCCCTTTTCCTTCCTTTCTCCTTTTGTTTCCTTCGTACTCTTTCCCTTCCTCTTCAAGCATTCTCTGTTTATTTCTCCATTACCTTCTCTAACCACTTTCTGTTCTGTGATTTTCTACCAAAGCCCAATTCACTGGCATAACTTTTACACTTTGAACTCTCTTTATCAAAATCTATTCAGTCTTTTTTGTGTTTGTTAAAATGCTTTATCCAAAAGCTTTCTTGTAATTTACTCCTTGTTTGGTGTCACTAAATAATTTGTTTTATTAAGGCCTTTGAATCTCGGTCTCTCTTTTTCTTTAACAATGGGGAATTGCCTTAAACAGTCCAAGAAATCTACGGCTGAGATAGCTCCTTATGATTTCATCAAATCCACGGCCGCCACCGCAGTTAAACTGTATGGCTCTCCCACTTCTGCCTTCACCACCTACATCCGCTTTGCTCTTCTCTACAAGACCCTATCTCTTGATTTTATTCCCACCTCCGGCACGCCACTTATACTCCAAATCGGCGCCGATCACATTTCAGGAACCCGCGATACGGTTATCCAGTTTATTGATGCGCACTTCCCGCAGCCGCCATTGTTAATGAAGGAAAACGACGGGTTTGATAAAACAACGCTGTTGATAGTGGCGGCGGTGGTGTTGCAGCACAGGAGTGTGATTTGGCATCTAGAGAGGATAGTGAGGTGGGGAGAGGATCTGGCCGCACGCGGGGGAAGGAAGAATGTGAATCCGGCGATGGGCACTCCAAGGATGGAGATCAGAAAATTTAGCAAAAGCTATTCACAGTTGCTGGAGTTGATGGTTGAACACGCGCAGATGGAGGAGCGTGTGGTTTTTCCTATCCTGGAAATGGCTGATCGAGGTAAATGTTTTGAACTGAAAAATGGATAAGTTGACGAGTAATTAAATTATTGCTAATTTTCTTTTATCGTTTTATTGGATAATAACAGAATTGGAATATAATTTAATTCCATAAAATTAAAAATATATAGCGAACATGAAAATCTGAATTTTATAAAATTCTGTGGAATTCATTTTATCATGCAAGCTCTAAAACATTTTACAGATATTAGAAAACATTTATTTATTTGTTAATGACATTATGTGAACTTGAACTAGTTTGCTACTCAAGTGTAGCTTTGAAGGGCCGTTAAACATTGTATATATGCTGTACAGTGTTACTTCAATCATTGCTTTTAAAGTACATATTCTAAAAATTATCCTTGACTGCGATGATTAGTAGTTCCTTAATTATTATTAATATTACTAAGCAAATTACAATAAACAGTCAAAGAAAATAAAACGAAAGCTATATCTATAATCCAAAAGGGTAGCTCGAGTGGCCTGCGAGCACCTATATAGGGTGAACTTCATGACTTAGATCGTCCGTTCGAATCTCTTGCGACGCAAATTCTCCTTAGGTTAGCACTTTGCTTGGGCCCGGTGCGAATGGGAATTAGTCAGGTTAGTGTATATATATATATATATATAGAAAATACCTCATGGTAAATCCAAAACTCAAAATTTGTGTCTACTTCCGCCACCGACTGTAACTGTAAATTGACTACAATGGTGTAGGCTTGTGTAAAGCTGCAAATGAGGAGCATGCAAAGGCCCTACCCGTTATGAATGGAATCAAAGAAGATATCAAAACCATTGGAGTTCTAGACACGGGGAGCCCTGACTACCAAGATGCTCTATTGAACCTTTCAACTCGGCTCAAATCATTACTGGTATAAATCTAACCACTAGTGCAGTGCAAGTCAAGTTTTCATGCCACTGGTTCTCTGATTTATGATCAATGTGGGGCTAAAATGGAATTCTGAGTGTCAATTTCTTCACATGACTCTCTATCTTGCTGATTTTGCTAACAGGAACGTTCTAAAAGGCAATTTGAGGAGGAGGAGAGAGATGTACTGCCATTAATAGAGGCTGTGGAGCTAAGCAAAGGGCAACAAATGATCACATTAGAGCAATGTTTTGATTTAATGCAGGGAACTCACTCACATTTATTCAACTTTCTAATCGAAGGCCTGCTCCCTTGGGAAGCCATGCACTACTTGGACTTGATCATGAGTTGCAAAGATGAAGAAAGGGCAGCCTCCATGCTTCAAAGGATTATTGAATGAGTTCCATAGTTCCAGTTACGGGGTACATAATACCGGATTTCTATATGTTCATAGTGCCAATTATGTTTTCTATGCTCAAAAGGGAAGCAAATCACAGTCCGTTGTAATGCAGCTAAGGATTTGTATAGCTTTGTCTGTCTGCTGGCATTTTTAAAATAGTGTTTGCTATTGCATAAACTTGCCAACGGAGAAATTGAATTTTTTTTTTTTTCTCTACACTTAATAGGGAAGCAAATAGTAGTACTTTGTAATGCAGCTAAGGTTTTGTCTGTCAGGTGTTGCCATTTTGAGATATTTGCTTGACTTGTTTTTGGAGGTTTAGTGGACCCAGCAGCATGGTAGGTCAGTATAGTTAAAGATTTGCCATAAATTGAATGTGCAGTTATTCTAAAAGTTAAAATTGAGGTATTTGAGAATTTTGGGGTATTTTATATATTTTAGCCAATTCATTTCTTGAGTTAACTCAAGTATGAGTATTTAAATAAGTATGAATTGTGAAATCCATATTTAATATATTTTATTTATTAATTTTGACCGGTTTCAAATTAGGGTATAATTGTAATAAAAAATTACAATTGAAGTATATGAGAGATTAACAGATTGTTTGGATGAAGTTTATTTGATAAGTTTGAGGAGATTACAATTGATAGTTGTTTAGAAAGAGAGTTTAAGGGAGAGTATAGTTTTTTAAAAGTTATTGGATGGGTTGAAAATCCTTTAACAATGTTAGAGGATAAATATGGTTAAAAATTTTAATTTTCAAAATTATACATAATTATATTTATAAATCTTCCATAATAAGAGTATTTTCACAATATTTATAGCTAATATTACTTTCCTTTACCATCCAACCAAAAAAAATAATGTTATTAAACTTTTATTTACTAAAACCTTCATTTACCATACCTTCTCCATAAATACAAAAAAGAACATATACCATATGTTTTCGTAGCATATTTTACTATAACTTACCTTAATGATTCTTTCCTCCCTTCATCCCAATAAAGCGTAAGTTGGATTTGGGATGTGGGATGTAATCGTTGCAAGACGAAAAATTTAAAATATATTTAATGGTGTAGTCTTTATTAAAGAATTAGGCAAAGGGTCACACATTGCAAGGGTTATTTTTTGTTATGTATTATACTTTTAGTTTTAAATTTAATTTATAATTTATAAGTTGTTTAGTATATATAGTTTGATAGCCTATATGCACATTTCAAAATATTAAAAATTAAAAATGGTGACTTAAACAAAATATAAGTTCATTTATATATCTATTATAATTAATATATACATAAAATTTCACTTTACGAAAAAATAAAATATCTTACTAATTCAATCAAAAAATAAAATATTAAATAAAAAATTTCAAAAATTAAGATATAGATACTGCCAACCAAATGGGGTCTCTCCTCTTGTGAGAGTGGCTTTATCGTCTTGTCTATGACAAGGGATAAGTGATTTTGTATTTGTTTGTCTTTATTTTTATTGCTCAAAAAATTGCTTATGGTGTCTGTTGACATGACACATCTTTTAGTGGATGGCGATTGTGAAACTGGGCTGGAGTTTGATGTTGACAAGGTTTTGGAGGAGTCCACAGATTTTTCCTTGTGTTTAGTAGGCCGTTTCCTAACTGATAAGGTGATCAATTTTCTTGCTATGAAACAGACATCGGCGGATTTATGGCGTCCATTTCTAGGTCTAACCATTCATGAAGAGGAGGGTGGACTATATGTTTTTGAATTTTATCATGAGGTAGATGTTACTTGGGTATTGGAAATGTGTCGCTGGACTTTTGATAATCAATTGTTGCTAGAAAGGATGATTGGTTATACTCATCCTTCAAAGGTCCATTTGTTTCAGGCAAATATGTGGGTTCAAGTTCATGGTTTGAAGGCTGGCTTTATGTCAGCAAGGGTGGGGGAGAAAATTGGGAATGACATTGGCCAGTATCTAGAGAGTGACCCCAATAACCTAACTTAGAGCATGTATATGCGAATCCGGGTGCGACTGGATGTGAGACTTCCATTACGCAAGTCACTTAAACTGCATAAGAAGGATGGTGATTGGTTTTGGGCTCAATTGATGTATGAATGTTTGCCTCACTTCTGCTTCTTATGTGGTCACCTCGGCCATACTAAACGTTTCTATTGGTACCTTCTATACCAAAAAGATGAACCTTTGCCTCATTGATATGGCCTTGAGTTGTGAGCCCCAATTCGCCGTAACATACTAACTATTGGTGCGCGGTGGTTGAGGGAGGAGAATGTTGTGGATAGTGGTTTGCGGACGGTAGATTCTCAGCACGATAGGCCCGCACATCCTGTAAATTCAAATTCTAGTTTTGGTATGCAATCAAATCTACCTGAGGGAGGATTTCATGGCGTGACAGGAGGAGATACTGCTTTTTATCTTGATGGGACAGTCAATACTGATCTCAATCCTATTATAAGTGCTAATGGGCTTGAAGTTATGGATTTAAAACGAAAAAGGGAGGTTTCTGAGACGGGTGGGACTGTAGGAGGGCAGGGACAGGACAATGGTGTTTTGGGCTCTACTGCCATTTCAAAAAATGGAATATTGGTGGGCACTGGTGTTTAGGCCCGCTGAATGAAATGAGTTGTGTATTGGAACTATCATGGGCTAGGCAATCCACGGGTAGTTCGGGCACTTCAAGAAATTGTCTGGATCAAATGGCCTAATTTTATCTTTTGATTGAAACCTTTTGTCAGTCAGCTCGAATAAATGAACTAAAGGAGCTTTTTCATTATGATGGGTGTTTTTAGTGTTGACTAAGTGGGTCATAGTGGTGGGCTTGCTCTTTTTTGGAAGTCAGTTAAAACAGCCTCTATTCTTATCTTTTGCTCTAGATATATTGATGCAGTTGTGGAGGTGGAGGGAGTGGGTAATTGGCATTTAATGGGGTTTTATGGTCTGGCAAATCAAGCTCGTCGCTCCTTCTCTTAGCAACATCTTTGAGCTTTGGCTTCGTCTAGTGACCTTCCCTGGGTTTGCCTTAGGGATTTTAATGATATTTTGGCAAGTCATGAGAAATAGGGTGGTCGAGCACAACCTAGTTATATGATAAATGGTTTTCGTGATGCTCTATCATAGATGTGAATCTTTTCTGATTTTCCTATGTTTGGTTATTAGTTCACATGGAAGCATGGAAGGGGGAGTGCGGGTTTTGTTGAAGAGAAGCTTGATCGTATTCTCACGAATGATGGTTGGCGCTGTTTGTTTCCTTCTGCAAGGGGTTCTGTTATGGATATCACGTCCTCTGATCACTTGCCTATTGTCCTTGAGGTGCGCTGTTATATCCCGTGTCGTGAGGTGCATAAATTTAGATTTGAGAATGGTTGGGTTCGTGAAAGGGCGTGTCAAGATATTGTTGCACAGTGTTGGTTGGAAGGGGCCCACCTTGATACTATTTCCCTTCTCCAGCGATGCAATACTATGCTTTTTGAGTGGGGTTCTGAGTTGCGGCATGTACATAGGGTAGAACTGAACTCATGTCTATTATCCATGGCTGAGCTACGTGGTTCACGTCTCCCTTCCGATATTGGTGAGTTTGAAACTGCTAAGGAGCGTTACCATGACTTGATTTTCCAGAAGGAACTATATTGGAAGCAGCATTCCAAGGATTTTTGGCTTCGGGAAGGGGACCGTAACATGCGTTTTTTTCATACTGCTGCTACTTCTCGCCAGAATAAAAATAAGATTGTGCAGTTGATGGATGGTTCTGGCACCTGGCGCAGCTGGTCAACTAGGTTAGCGAATGTTATTACTCAGTACTTTGAGGATCTTTTTGCATCTCAGCCTTGTGTTTCTTCCCCCGTGCTTGAGCATGTTCCTATTCTTGTTTCCTCATAACAGAATAACCTGCTTATGACACCATATTCTATAGAGGAAGTGCATGTTGCTGTGTTTTCCATGCAACCAGACAAGTCCCCAGGTATGGATGGGTTTAACCCACAGTTTTACTAGCAATATTGGGATATAAATGGTGGCGATGTGTCTCATATATGTATTGCTTTTTTGCAGGTTGGTTCCATACCTACATATCTTAATGAAACTGTTTTAGTGCTCATTCCTAAGAAGCACCTTTAAGAAGTTATGGGGGATCTATGCCCAATCACTTTGTGTAATGTTTTATTTAAGATTATGACAAAGATGTTGGCTAATCGTTTAAAGATCCTTTTGCTGACTATTATCTCAAAGAGTCAAAGTGCTTTTGTCGCTGGTAGAAATATTCAGGATAATTGTATCCTGGCCTTTGAGGCTATGCATGCTTTTCGCAGACAGATCAAGGGTACTGAGTTTTCTACTGCTTTAAAAATGGACATAAGCAAAGCTTATGATCGCATGGAGTGGTCTTTCATTAAGGAAATCATGTTAAAAATGGGTTTCTCTCCTACTTATGTTACTCTCATCATGCATTGTTTATCTACGATTAAATACTGGGTTCTGCAGATTGGCCAGCAGTTGGGCCCTATTACGCCATCGCGGGGTCTTCGCCAGGGGGATCCATTGTCTCCGTACCTCTTCATCCTCTGTGCTGAGGGTTTGTCTCGTATGATTCACCATTATCATACTACTGGTTTGTTGCATGGTTGTAGTATCTCACGTGGTAACCTTATCATTTCCCACCTTTTCTTTACGGATGACAATTTGTTATTTCTTCAAGCCAATACGCGTGAAGTTGCACTGATTAAACATATACTGGCCACCTATGAGAATGCTTCTGGGCAGATGATAAATTTTTATAAATCTTCTATTTCGTTCAGTGCGAATACCTATGTTTTCTACTCATCAATCTATTTGCCTATCTTAAGGGTGGAGGAACGAATTTCTTTGGGCACCTATTTGGGTTTACTATCGTATGTTGGCAGGAATCATCGGGAGGTGTTCAGTTTCTTGAAGGATAGAGTTTGGCGAAAGTTAAACTCATGGAAGCGGAAGCCTTTATCTAGAGTCGATAAGGAAGTCCTTCTAAAAATTGTATTACAAGCTCTTCCCACTTATGTTATGTCTCTCTTCCTGCTCCCTAAAACTTTATGTGTTGACCTTGAGTGTGTTATGAATAAGTTCTGGTGGGGTAAAGGTGTGAACCATGAGAAGGGCATTCACTAGCTCAATTGGAATAGGATGGCTATTCCGAAGTCAGCCAGAGGGCTTGGTTTTAAACGAATCCATGATTTTAATTTAGAAATGCTTGGGAAACAAGGTTGGAATTTGTTAGCCAGACCTCAAGCTTTGGTTTCTCGTGTTTTGAAGGCTCGGTATTTTCCTTTTTCTTTTGTTAATATGCCGCTGGCTAGTAATTTGAGCTATATTTGGAGAAGTATCTGCGAAGCCCGTGCTCTAGTCCACAAAGGTGTGTATTGGCGGGTCGTGGATGGCACTCAAATTTTGATATAGGGTGATCTATGGTTATTAGATCTTGATAACTCTTATGTCACTACTCCGATGCCTTTTGACTCACCAGTATATAGGGTCTCTGAGCTGATTTCGCATGGTTATTGGAATGTAACTTTGATTTTTGTTATTTTTAATCTGAGAGATAGGGCTTGCATCCTGGCCATTCCATTAGTCTGTCGAAGTATTGCCAACTATCTCTGCTGAAAGTATGAGGCAAAGGGGAATTACACAGTCCACAGCGCTTATAGGCAGGCTGTTCCAAGGCTACAGGCCCACCTTCTCCGGCATCAAGATGTTTGGCATAGGCTTTGGAGGTGTCGAGTGCCACCAAAAGTTCTTAACTTTGTTTGGCGCGCTCTTTTGAATGTTGTTCCTTGTTTATCAGTTCTTCAACGGCGTCAAGTCCCTATTGACAGCACTTGTCCATTATGCCATTCAGACGACGAGAGCGTGTTTCATGTTCTAGTGCAGTGTTCTTTTGCTCGGAGTGTTTGGATCCTTACTCCAATTGGATGGTAGTTTCCTGGAGCTGTATCTCTCATGGATTGGTTTACTCATGTGTTCTTGCCTGCCTCGATGGAGCATGCAGTCTCTGTTTTGATGATTTGTTGGGCCATTTGGACTAACTGGAATTATGTGGTATGGGATCATAATCACAAGAGCCTATTGGCAATCTTCCATATGGCCAGGCGCGCTCTTATGGAGTGGCGTGAGGTGAGGTTGGGTCCTCCTGTGTTGCCGTCTGCTGGTATGTCTAGTCATATATGGCAAAGCCCTCCTATAGGTTGGCTCAAGGTTAATGTTGATGCTTCACGTGGTAGCTCTACTGGGCACGTGGGTGCGGGTGCGGTGGTTTGCGATGGCTATGCGAATTTTGTGGTAGCAAGAAAGTGGAGATTACCTAGTTTATTGCACGCGAAGTCTATTGAACTCATTGCTATTAGGGAGGTCCTTAGTTGGATAAAGGATAATGGTTCGACCCATATTCATCTAGAATATGATGCTCAAGTTGTGGTAAATGCGTTGAACAGTGGTTCTTCTTCGGATTGGTCCTCTTTTGGTATTTTAGTTCAAGAGTGTAAAGCTCTCATGCATGACATAGAGAGTGTTAGTTGTCATTTTGTGTATAGGTCTGCGAATGTAGTTGCACATTGTTTAGCAACTTTTGCACATTGTTTAGCAACTTTTGCACATTCTGCGTCAGACCTGAGAGTTTGGGAGCATGTTCCCCCTCCTTTTATTATTGATATTCTTTCACAGCAATAATATGTTCTTACTTTCTTCTAAAAAAAAGATGTAGATAATAATTATTTTAAATAAGTAAATAAACTTATTGATGGGGCTTATGATTGATTTCTAATAATATAAATAATAAAATTAAAATTTTAAATTATTATGCATCTAATTTCAACCAGATTAAATAAAACTCTTTACATATAAATAAAAGTTAAACTCATATTATAAAATGATTCTATAAAATTTGACGGAGATTTAAAATTGATATCATTTAAAATTTTATGAAATTATCTTATTCAAATGTAAATTTAATATTATTGTATTTAGTAATAAAAACTAAAATTTTTAACTTAGAATATTGAATAATATTATTAAATATTCATTAATTAGTTATAGTCTTGAATTTATTTCTTCCTAATACATTTAATTAAGAGTATATTATGACATCACATAAGAGTTCAAACTAATTCATTTAATTTAAATTTAGATAATTAATTGATATAATTAGTTTTATATAAATAAAATGTTTCAAAAAAATTAGACTACCAAAAACGTACTAAATTAAAAAATTTATTTTAGCACTTAATTCTTCAAATCATTCAATACAGTAAAAACACAATACATGGTTCAATTCTCCTCCCTTCTTTCAGCACAAATATCAATACCATTTCTGAAGTTTATCTTTGAAAAAATCGTTCATCTCAACACTATGATGACTTCTAATCTTTTTATCTTTGATCATAAGGTTGGCAAATTTGTCACATGACCTAATGTTTTTAATATAATTTCTTGTATTACACATAAGCAATCCGCCTCTTATGTGTTTCTTCCGTTACAAAATGCTAAAATATAACCACCATAAATTGACAACACAATATCATATAAGATTAAGACAGTGATAAATAATTCATATGAAAACAATTCAAAATTAAAATTATTGTTTAATAGCATAATCATAGAGTTAAAAAATCTTGCAAATTCAAATTGTAGCTACTTGGTGCTTGACTAAGATGCCTCTTATAACACTGCAAGTTGCTCATAACATTTGATTCTTGTGACCATAAGAGAAGTGAGAAAAAAAAGGGGCTTTTATAGAGATAAAGATGAGTAATTATAAAAAAAATTTCTTAAATATTGATTAATTAGATATCAGATATTATAAGAGATATGATTATGTTGTTAGAAATAAAGATTAAAATAAACTTTACAATTTAAATGATTTAAGATAGTCACACATGATAAAATTTGATTTTTTTTTTCAAAAAAGATATTTATGCAAAAAAAAAAGAAGAAAAAACCTCAAGAATTTCCCAAAAAAATAGAAAAGCTGAAAAATTTCTAAAAAGGAAAAAGATACTTCAGCATTTTAAGACTTGAGGACTATATATATAAAAGTTCAACCATTAAACTTAAAATGCTTAATTTCTCACAAAGAGTGGAAACTTTTCCTCAATATCAATAATTGTCTAATTAATTAGGTATCCATATCTTAAAATAATCTTATTTGTTCACCAACATTACATGAGAGAATTGCTCTCAATAATCTCAAAATTGTTGACTTGCCTTCCTATAGTTCATCTAATTGATTAGCCTTGTAAAAGGGCCAAAAGAAAAGGAAAATTGTAGTAAATGCCACTTTAAAACTTATTTTTACAAAATGTCAGTTGGATTTTAAGATTTAAATTATTATTATTTGTGATATATTTTTACTATTTTATCCTTTTTTTTATTGGTAGGTATTAATTTATTAATATTTCAGTGTTTTAATATGTTACTTTTTCCTTTTATATTAATTTCCTATTTCAATGTTTTTAATATGTTAGTGTTTCCTTTTTGTATTAATTTTCTATTTTCATCATTGTTTTTTAGCATATTAATAATATTTTTCTACTGCCATTTTTTGGGCCCCTCGTTATTTTATGATGGTTTTTCTCATTTTGTTGCCGTCTATTATTTTTTTATGTTTATTTCTCATTTTATTATTGTTCTTTTCATTATTAGTGTTGTTCCATAGTTTTATTTTTTATTTATAAGATATTTCGATTTCTGTTTTTATCTATTATTTATTGTTGAGAATATCTATAATAATATTCTACACAGTCAGTAACTACTTTAGAGATAATAAGATAAATTCTCGATTCTGTTTGGATGTATATAATGTATTTACTTGGTTTGATATACTATATTTACTTGGTTTAATTCAATATATTAATTGATGTACATATGTCTATTCTATATATATACACTTACTTTTGCTGTTGTTGCAATTGCCGGGCATTAGTAGCGTTACTGTAATACTTAGAAATTTTTATTTTAAAATAATTTTCATTTAAATTTAATTGTTAAATTATTAGCCAATAATATTATGCCACGTAATATTATTGGGACCGAAAATCATTTTGATCCGCTCTAAAATTTATCGAATCAAAATTGGACTAATTATTTATTTTTATTAGACCGAATTAATTAAAATTATACTCAAATCAGATATTTTTGAAAAATATTATGCGTTACTATTCTTTTCTCCTCAGGCCTCCACCGGCCACAGCCGGACCACAGCAGCCAGCCATTCTCTCTCTCTCTT
Organism: Jatropha podagrica; assembly: GCA_947857235.1. NCBI lineage: Eukaryota > Viridiplantae > Streptophyta > Magnoliopsida > Malpighiales > Euphorbiaceae > Jatropha > Jatropha podagrica. The sequence goes on along the minus strand of CANUEP010019261.1, from coordinate 565 downwards.
CTTCTTTCTCTCTTCCTCTTTCTCCCTGTCGTTCTGCTTCTGTCCCTCTCTGCGACTGCCAGACCACCAGCAGCAGCAGCGCCGCCTCCTCCCTCTCACGTGCAGCAGCAGCCCGACGCCAGCTCCTCCAGCTGCAGCTCCTCTCTCCACCGCGCGACTGACCAGCTCCTCCTCTCTTCTTCGCACGAACGTTTCTGCTTCTGTCCCTCTCTCCACGCGACAGCAGCACACAGACCACCATCGCAGCAGTCCTTGCGCGACCCAGTAGACCCAGCTCTGCTTCTGTTTCTCTCACCTGCAGTGACTCCAGTAGCTGATCCTCTTCTCGTCGCGCAACTGCTTCCAGCGTGCTCTAGCAGCTCTGTTCCTCGTGTCGCGCCACCTTGAGCCACCACAGTCTCCTTGAATCGGAAAATTGATATTTTGGGTATAATTTCAGAATTTATTTGATTAAATTTTTAGTTAATTAATTTGTTAATTTTAGAATATTTGTTGAATAATTTTATTATTTAATGAGTTAATTATTAATTTTTGAATTAATTGTTGTTTGGGTGATTTTAGTAAT
>CANUEP010019259.1:0-50776 GCA_947857235.1 Jatropha podagrica | reverse complement strand
ACAAGCTGCTTTGAGGGAAAAGAAAATGACAGAAATGATAGAATATTTAAGTACCAAAGAGGGAGAACCAGTTAATATTGGAGAAATTGTGTTTGTTACAGTTTTTAATACAATTTCTAATCTTCTATTTTCCAAGGATTTTATTGGTTTGGAAAATCAACGGTTGAAAATTTTGCTGTCGAGAATGATGGAGTTGCCCGCTACTCCTAATGTGGCAGATTTTTATCCTATATTTGGAGAGTTGGACCCTCAAGGTGTTAGAAGAGAACTGGCAGAGTGTCTTAAAGAAGTGTTTGGCTTGTGGGAAATTTATATCAAGGAAAGAAGAGAAGAAAGACATGCAAATGCACATAATACTTCCAATACAGATTTCTTAGATGTTTTTCTTTCAAATGGACTTGATGCTGATCAAATCAATTGGCTGGTTACGGTGTGCACATGATAACTTCGACACAATTTTATTTTCTAGTTTTTTTTTTTTCACGAAAATGGCATAAGAATCGTACGGTTTTCACAGTTTTTAAGGAGACCATTAGGCTTCCACCACTCTGATTGGACCGGAATCTAACCGGAAAACTTTAGTGAGTGAAATTATATATATGATTTTGTGTTGCAGGAATTATTTACTGCTGGTGTGGACGCTACTACCACAGCAGTTGAGTGGGCAATAGCCGAGCTTCTCAAGAACACACAAGCCATGAAAACACTTGAGCAAGAACTAGAAACAAACATTAATAAAAACCCAATTCAAGAATCTCAGGTGTCTCAACTTCCATATTTAAATGCATGTTTGACGGAAACATTGAGATTGCACTCTCCTGTTCCATTTCTTTTCCATAGATCTACTGAAGCCTGTGAAATTATGAATTTCATGCTGCCAAAAAATACTACAGTATTAGTAAATGTTTGGGCAATTGGACGTGATCCCTCTGTTTGGGAAGATCCAGAACTTTTTAAACCTGAAAGGTTTCTTAAACTCTAATTTAGACTTTAAAAGTCAAAAAACTTTGACTTCTTACCTTTTGGTTCAGGAAGGAGGATATGCCCAGGACTGCCTATGGCTACAAAGCAACTTCCTTTGATTTCAGCCTCTTTAATGCATTGTTTTGATTGGTCTCTTCCAACTGGTAAACACCCTGCTACGCTAGACACGAATGATAAGTTTGCCACAACATTACGGAAGGAGCAACCTTTGCTCGTTGTTCCGAAGAGAAAACTGTAAATTATACACTCCATGTCCATGGCTACTGCCATCCAATTAAGTCGTCTTGTTTCCATTTTAGCAGTTGTTCTAACAGTGACTTTATCTTTATTTAAATTGGATTATGATTTTATGTTCAGCGATTGAATATAATAACATCAAATGCTTTTTATTAGTTCAAATTTTGAAGGACAAAATGCATTTTATTAAATTAAGTAATACAGCATTCAATTATAGTATGCCAAATATAACCTTATTACTTACATGCTTGTGCATTGCATGTGAATAAAGAAACATAATGTTGCATTTTCTTTACACAAAATCCAAAAAAGAAACATAATGTTGCATTGTACTCCAATATTACTATTTTTCTCCTAACAAAAAAAAATATAATAATAATAATAATAAAGATCGGACAACCAAAACACAACACAGTAAGTGAAAAATAAAGTATAAAAACCATGCAATCAGAAATCATATTTAAACCAGGGAATCCATCTTCATACAATTGCTCCTTATTAACAGAATTATTTAATGTCTCAAACTAAATAGACAATTCTAATACCAGCGGACATAATTCAGGCCACTGTGCTTTTATGCAGTGCCCTTGAGATCATAATCCTCTGCAAGACCTTGCCCATATTCACCCTTGCCATTTTTCTCCACCTCGTCAAAGTAGTCCTCTCTGGCATTATCTGCGAGCATAAGCGAAACTAGCCAAAAGAGAGCTGAATCAAGAGAAACAAAAGCTCCACCACCGAGAAGACCAGTCTTAGCAGTGGGGCAATCTGTCTCCAGATTGTGATGAACTTTACGCATCAAGTGAAGCTGCTCTGTTATTGTTGGCCACAGCAGCAATGCAGCTGCTAGTCCTGCTGTAAACCTGCAATGAGAAAGCACTCCAATAATTTTCAGTTCTCCATTAATTAAATTGACATGACTTAATTAAATATGTGAATTACTTCTACAATTTATAGACAAAACCGCCATAGAATCTCTCTCTCTCTCTCTCTCTCTCTCTCTCTCTCTATATATATATATATATATATATATATATATATATATATCATACTCTCTTTCCTCCCGGGCTCCTGTTTCTCTATTCTATTGCCCTCCCTATTTCTCTCCTTTTCCCCTCTATATGAAATTAAATTGAATTCCTTATTTTATGTCATCCAATCTGCTTGCATCTAATTCATTTGTTCTAAACAGGCCGCAAGAGAAGATGCACTTGGTTTAAACTTTACCATTTGAGAGTAATCGGGATTTAGGGATTAGCAGAGGCACCCAAATGTAACTGAGTCCAATGATTCAAGTCTAATTTGAACTCAGAAATGTTTTAAAGTATATAAAATGAAACAGTTATTGCACAAGATAAGACAATCCTCACAAACCAACTTCATTGCTCACGGTATTTTTTGCTAATAACAATCACAATTAGCATTAGTAGCATTCAACTCCCGCAAATAAGCCAATGAATGACATAAGGAAAGGAACGAAGGGGAGGGTGGGTGGGTGGGTGTGTACCAGACTGCTTGCTGGCCATTAGCTTGTTTGATTAAAGCTAAAAAAACAAAACGCTTTGTTCATTTGAAATCAATCAGCTCAATAAGTAACGCAAGGGCAAAAGTGAACAGATAAATATAATATTGCAAGATGAGAAAAGTGTGCATACACGGCAATGTTGAAGAAGACAACGAAACTGGTACTTTGAAACAACGCAGACTGAGGAATAGATTTTCCTTTGTAAGGATAAAAGAGAGAGCAAAACCCTGCTATTGCAGATAACAAAAGAAATGCGAAAGAGAGATATCCCAAGACCACAGTTGGATCAGATGGATACTTGCAAATAACAACACCTTTTCCAGTAATAGGAGTCCCAGCGGCAGGCTATAGAAAGCCCAGGAAAATCATAAAAGAAAATAAGAGATCAAAAGCAATATAACAAGAAAAACCAAACACACAAACAGAAAATTAATTTACCTTCTTATTCTCTGCAATTACCCCAAATACGAAGGACAGTGCCCCCAGAGTCGCAACAATTACAGACATTTGCCGAACAGTAACAGCCATAACTTGATGCTTTTGCTAATAAATTAGAAAAAATGAAAAAAAAAAAAAAAAGATTCAGTGTAATAATTCCAAATCCATATCACAAACATGAAATCATTTAATTGAAAAGTTACTAAATCAAAAATTGAGAACGACGAGAACTATTATAGAAATATTAAGAATTATGAGATTGATTACCTGTAAAGATGAAGGAGAAGAAAAGGATAAGAGAGAGAGAGAGACAAGATACGAAGCAAAAATAACCGGAAGTCCGACTGACCTAACTATGTTCCCATTTCTCCGAGTCAATATAATAAAGAAGGAAAGTCCTTATCAAGTGTGATTCTAAATTCCAGCCGGCAATATCTCCCCATCGGTCGGGGCAATGCTGTGTTGCGATTGGTGGTTTGTTTTTTTTTTTTTTTTTATCAATTTTTTAATTTTTCATGGCTTAAAAACAAATCACAGAATTTTCCTTGATGGGCCAATTTATTTTTATAATTGCATGACGCAGGGATAGAATCGGGTGCCCATAAACCGCTCCAAACCGTAGTTTTTAAAATTTGATAGTTTAATATTATTTGTAATTTAAAAAATTGCCAGCGTTGATTGGGTTATGGTTTGAAAATTAAATCATAATTTATCAAATTGAAAATTAATGATTAATAAATAAATAATATTCATAATAATTTTTTTATTATTGTATACAACCTAATCTTAAACTTCAAAATCATAATTTACTTGCACTTATTTATACAGATACAAAGCTTTAGATTTCAATTGTTGCATTGTGTTTGCCCAAAAGAACTCTTTTATTAAAAAAAATAAAAATAAAACAATATTAATTTCAGCAGAATCAACTTCTTTTTTTTTTTTTTCAATTTAAAGCAATGATATTTGATAATATGACCATCCAAGTAAAAGTTATTTAATTAATTACAATAATATTGTTTTCTTTTTAAGCTACAATTAACATCTATTCCATCACCACCTTAATTCTTCTAAAAGAAGACATACAATTCCACTTTAAAAAATACATGTCAATCTATTATCTTTATAGCAAGTGTCTTAAAACCAGTTAGTCTCTCTAGTTTTGACGTCTAAATTTTAAGATTCGATTTAGATTTTTAATATGATTGCTTTTTCTTTAACGATTGTATTAGCCGTTAATTATTATAATAATTATCAGTTATTCAGTAAAAATAAGTGTTTGATTGATTATTTAATATAAAATGATAATAACATACAAAACAAGACAAAGTCAAGCGATTAACATACAAAATTAGAAAACGATAATTAATTAAAACGTTATTTTATCCCACTTAAAATATTAAACACTACTCTAAACATTTTTGCCGAAAAATGCTTAATCTTTAATGGATCTAAATGAAGACATATTTAGGTAAAGTTAAGAAAAACAAGAAGAAAAAAGTGATTTTAGTTATAAACGAGAGTTATTGTCCTATTATTGCAAATTTAATATTTCAGTCTCAATGATATTATCACTAAAAAATGGAAAAGAATATTAGCGGATTTCATAAACCAATGTGTTATATTTAAAAACTAGATTCATGGAAAATGATAACACTAATTCATTCTCCAATAAAGGGTTAACAAATATGTTCCCTGCTATTTCAGAACCAAAAACATGAGTAATATTTTCAATAATTTCATTGATTGTGGCTTGAGTTTAAGAACTGCTCAGACCAAGCACACTGTTAACCATACAAGAACAAGGGAAGACAAGAATAGCAGGAGGATGCCAATTGTACATGCATGGAGTTGGCCAAACATAAATCTAACCCATTTCCAGCTCTACAAAGCTTCAATCAGCATCCATTTCTTCAAGTGCGGTCCTGGCAGCAGTCTTGGCCTCTTCCAAAAGTTCATCAGGAACCTGAAGAGTTCCACATTAATGAAAAACGTTTTGGTTAAATAAATAACCCACCGGCTAACTCTTTGCTCGTTAACTACTGCAAGTGAGCATGAACTTATGATTTAAACTCAGCACGCAGCTCCTGAACATAACATGACATGATAACAAAGGATCCTTCATAATTATACAGTTTGGCATCTTTTTTTATAGTATCTAAACTTTATTTTTGTATTTATTAAATGTTTGAATGAACAATTTTATTTTTAATTAAGTGCATTTGATTGGATGTGATATTGAAAAATTAAAATAAACTCAACTGATTTCGTACAGAAACATTCACTCAGTCCACCTTTCTTCAATTTTTTTTCCCTCTTTGTATTCCTCAAATATCTTTTTTCGTACAGAAACATTCTTTTAGTTTTCTTTCATAATCGAAGAAAAAATTCAAAATTTTAACAAAAATGGTATGGAACGAAATGAAACAACAAAGATTACGATCTACAGAAATAAATGGAGGGGTGGGATAAAAAAGTTCACTTCAATAGAAAAATTGACGTAGTCCAAAAACAAACTCTATAATTATACCTAATAACAAATAATGCATGGTTTCCTTGTTCCTACATCACAAATAGGTGTTTTTCCTCGTACAAAAAGCCCCATAAAACATGCAAATTAGGCCTAGAGTATACTAGCATCTTTTTTTCCACATTAAGCTTTATGGGTAAGTTATGAAAATTAACAAATTCCAGACTAGCAACAAATTGCTTTCAACTGCCAGAGCAACTGAAGCCTTCATTTGAAACTTTTATTCAGATAAACAGTACAAAATCCTTCTGCTCTAACACAATCACAAATAAAAAAGAAGTCTTGGGCCAGAAATTACCTTCTGATGCAGTCTCTTTGATTCATCACAAACCCAGCTCATTTCCAGTTCAAAGGCCTTGTCTTTTGCTTCATCATGCACCTTGTAGATGCTGCTCGAATGATATGGAAAAAATCAAAACACAACTAGCTATGAAGTACAGAAGCACCATGCATTCACACTGAATTCTTCCTCAACATTTAAGATTCAACCCTCTTTCTTTCTATTGATATAACAATTCAAATTTCTGCATAATAAGGCCAGATGTCTCAAGATATTTGCCTAGCAATAATTAGGCTAGAGGTTTGAAATCCAAGGCTGACATTTAAGCAAACTACATGAAATGAATCCTTAATCATAGGCATCAGTATGCACTAGGCAACAAAGCCACCTTAAGCAAAAGATGAAACAAATCCTACTTAGACATTAACAGCAGCATGGAAAAAGAAAAAGGAAAACGAGAACGAGAAAAACTGAGTTCATCTGTCTCCGCTTGGACGGATTCTTTAGTTAAATATTTCTTTCTCTTGCTGTAAACAGATGTAATTTGCTTGAGAACAGCAATAGGATAGTAAAATATTGCCTGCATGGCTAACAAATGGCTTCTAGCCACCCTGACCTCTCATGATCGTTTAATGAATTTTTAAAAGATTTAAATATTAAAAATTAATTTTAGTCCTAGATTTTTCCGTTTCCTTTCTGTAACAAACATGATCATAGGAATTTGAAGAAAGATGGGGCAGGTTCAAAGAACAGATACAATCAACAAATAAGAACTCATGAACTGCAAAATAATTCAAAAAGAGGAAGAAAGCAACTTTTGTTCAGACTGCAGGACGCAACCCTTACATTTTGGCTACTTCAATAACCCCTTCTCGGCATGTCATTTCAGAAAGCTTCAACTTTTCGATTTCTCTGTCAATACCATTCATTCCATCATTATTAGAAATCAAAAGGGAATGCAAAATCTGGTTCTATGCAATGTTAATATGATGACAAAAGCAATGCATCAAAAGTCAACAAATAAGGGAGATAAAAGATAAGATCATACTTAAGCAAGATAAATTCCACAACCAAAGTAGTATAGTGCCTGGTTACCTAGCTTAGGCAAGGCCATTTGCTGGTTTTCAAAACCGGATCCGTCGGTTCGGTTTGGAACTGGTGAGAACCGGAACTGAAACCGGGGGTTTACGGTCCGGTTCTGGTTCCAAATTTTGAGGAACCACAAATCGTCGGTTCCAAGAACTGGCGGTTTTTCGAACCGGTTAAAACATGCAATTCCACTGTTTCAAACCGGCAGTTCCAACAGAATTTCTTATAACTTTTTAAAAAATTTTGTGAAATCTCTAAATTAACCCTTCTAACAACTATAAATGGTTAGTTTTAAGGGTATTTGTGGAAAGTTTATTTTTTGGATTTTATATAAACACTCCATTATTTTCATTTGTCCTCCGATAAAATTATTTCTCTCTACTACCCTATACTCTTCAATCTCTAAGCTCTCCCATTTGTAATTGTTGTCCAAATTATTATCAAATAATTTTTTCAAAGTCTAATCTTTAATTATTGACCAAATTATCGTAAACAAAAAAAAAAAGTTTAAGCATTTAAAAAAAGTTAAATTCAAGCCTTTTTCTTATTTTTTCTTAAAGTTATTTTTAAATAATATTTTATAAATATTTAAATTTTAAATTTTCAACAAAAAATCTTCCTTTATTTTTTATTTTATCATTATGTGATTCACTAGAAAACTGGTCTGAGAACAGGCCAGAACCTCTAAAGAACCAGAACCATTAAAGAACCTGAACCGTAACCGTTCAGTTCTAAACCATAACCGAAACCATCAGTGTCCGATTCGATTCCGATTCCACATATTTTAAAATCAAAACCAACGGTTCTAGAATCATGGCCACCCCTAACATAACATGAGATGAGAATATTTCACCCAAATGTATTTACCTTGATAACCATAGTGCACATCACTATCTTCCATATTTAATAAGAAAAATTAAACCCAGAAAAAGATAACATCCATGTTTAAGCACCATATCATTGTTATGATGAGATGAATGTTATAATTATACGGTTAAATAAATTCACCATCACAAAAAAAAGGAAAAAAAAAAAAAAGAAAAAAAACATCAACTTACGTTTTAGCAGCTTGCTTCCCCTTTCCAATTGCAGCACCGAAATATCTCTATAACATTTTTTTGAAGGAAAAAGAGTAAATCATAAGAAATTCCAATAACACAACTATCAAATACATAACAAGTAATGACAATCATAATTTATATGGAAGGATCAAAATAAAGCTTTATTAAGGGCAAAGCAACTCACATATGATATGCCAGATGGCTCAATCATGTATAATTGGGGTCCATCTCTGTCATAACCACCGAGAATTACCCCGCAACCAAATGGCCTGCAACATTAACAACTTCTATGTAAGTGATTATAATTGTGAGCCAGAAATGCACATTTTAAGAATCATGGTTTTCCTTACCTAAGCCACCAATAGAGGGTACATAAATGCACATAACTGGCAACACGATCAGCAAGTTCCTTCACAGGAATGGGTTCACCATAAACACTAAGAATTGGAAAAAATAAAAATTAAGATTAAGCTTCCCAGGACTTGGGGCACACCAAAGTAGAAAGTTAAAGTATAATGTAAGATGGACGCTGAAATTTACAGTTTCAGCCTACCCCAAACTTTTTTCATTTCTAGAATGATAACCACAAACAAAGTTTTCAAGTATCTCATGATTCTTTTAAATATTCAAGTAGGTTTTAGCATGAGAAAAAGACACATAGTTTAAACAACAAACCTTTCATAATTGGTTGCCTCCGACTTTGCTCTTGCAACAATTTGTCTCCCATCAGCTGCTAAGCCAGCAACAGCCTGTATTTGAAGATAGATTGAGAAAGAGAACAAAAGAAATAAAGAATCAGAAGTATAAAATGCAGAACCAGTATAACATTCTTGCTCAAATAGTGGTAAACACACTGATCAGCACAGTGAGAAAATGAAAAGCAAACACCACTTGAGAAACTGGACAAGAATCATCCAAAATTTCCAACAATTGAAAAGTAAAAGATTACCACACATGCGCTTCAGGAGTTCATGGAGCACATAAGCAATAGCTTATGAGCTACACTTATATTTAACAGTTAGTGAACGTAAAACAATTGCTAGTGTGTATGACAAAGTGCTTTTTGTATGCTACAAACAGCGCCTTGCCTTTGCTAGCAATAGTACTTCCTTCAAAATCTAAGAATTAAATAAAAGATAGAGTTTTCCACTCTTTAATCCTTATGCTTGATCTGGATGCGAGCATTCGAGAGTCATGGCATACATATTTTGAGAAATAGCTATTAAGAAATGCATTTTCATCCAATTTGCAGATAAAATTTTGAAGTCAGAGCACAAATTATAGTGAGATCATAACAGAAGTGGCGAATTGTATTTTGCCTACAACCCAAAACGCATTGCATAACTGTTCATATTTTGGTAACTGCACATTTACTTTATTACAGCATCCAAGTTCCAAAGCAAGTAACGCAAATGAACATAGACAGAAATGAGTACATTGTCAACTGGTATCTGACCAACAATCATCATTAAGGAAAACAAAGATAGAAGGTCACATTCTTCAACAAATTTTTCTTGCAGAGACACATAAGAAGTTATTCAAAAGGCAGAAGACATAAATTACTTGTATGAAAATTCCTAAGTAAGGTTAAAAGACTAATAAAAAGTTTCTCCATCAGAAGCATTCCAATGTGACTTAGACACATACCTAAAGTTTAAGTTTACCAAATAGTTCCCTGCTCAAAAGAAATATCATTTGCTTTAGTCCATGCCCAAACGCATTTCAGTCCTTCATTTACTCAAAATTTTTATTAGCATTAACCATATACATTGTTCATGGCTCATTTCACATGAAACACAACCCATTTAGTGGATCATCAGATTAAGCTAAACAAGCACAAGGCAATACAAACGTTGAAATTATGTGTAAAAGTTGGGCACTACATGAAGCCCAGATCATGTCAGATGGGAGAGTAATGACACTAATGTGTTGACTTGTGTTGCGTTGCCAAAGATGATCATAAAAATCCGCAAAACGCATGTGGACAAGCTTTGTATGGCATAAATAAGAATAAACTCAATGAATAACACAGACAATTTACAAGTAAAAAGAACAATAGCAAAATAGTACCATGCCAGAATGACGATGAACAGAGTGTATTCTCCTGTTGAAACCCGGCAACATCATTTTAGATGCTATAAGCTTCTCCACACCCTAAATTCCAAAGTAAATTTAAAATTACAATTCTAAGATGCATGTAAAACATGCCAAATCAACAGTGAACTGAAAGAAAAGAGGAGCAAAATGGAAGAAAAGAGAGAAATTTACCAAAACGATCCCGTCCTTGCACTTGATTCCAATAACAGTACTGCAAAAGAAAAAGTTGTTCTAAACATCAAAAATCTCAACATAACTAGGAAAAGAAAACCCTAATGCTGCTCAACATTTGCTCGAGCTTTCACTAAGCCTAACTTTAAAATCAAATCCTATAGTTAAATAAGTAAAATAACAGTAAGGAGTAACAAAAATTAATGGTTGAAGACTGTAATTTTCTCGGGAAACAAACAGAAACTATGATATCATTAGAGAGTAAAGACGGAACCCGCTGTTATCGACGGCTTTGGCAGCGTATTCGATCTGGAAAACGCGGCCATCAGGAGAGAAAGTAGTGACTGAGAGATCGTAACCTGTTCCAATGCTACTCATCGTTTTAGCCTTTGCTCTGCTTTTTGCTTCCTTTGAATGTTTGCGAACGTTTGCCTGTGGTTTTAGCTTCTTAATACAGAGTTTTCTTCGATCTCAAGACAGAAAGCAAGAAGACGCAGAGAGAATAAAACTGATATGTTTTTGTTATGGGCCACGGCCCATAATATGAGAAGCTTTTATTTATAAGATAGGACCCGTGGGCTCATTTTGTATTTTCTGAGATGGGCTCAATTCTAGTGCGTTAGGCACCTGATGGGGCTGTTTTCTGCCTTTCCTAGAAAAAATGGCCGGTTTCTACTTTGAAAGCACAACAAAAATTAGGTGCTCGTTGGAGGAGCATTAGAATCAAAGGAAAAAACTTACCTATCGCGTGGTGTACATTTACTTGGGCATGGTAATGGTTGCAGAACCTACGAATACAATTTTTTTAAAAATATATTTTTTAACGGTTCTTAGATGATTTTAGGGCCATCAATTCTGATTTTACTCAAATCTCAAACCAAAATTATATAATGTATTTCAAGCTTTTTAAAATTCCTTTTAAATTTGTAGTATGAATAAATAATAATAATATATTGAAGAAACTAAATTAATTTATTAAAAATTCTTCAAAATATTTTAAAAAGTTGTAATAAAAAATTGAGAACCATAGCTTCTGATTTCAAAAAATTAAGAACCGACATCAAAATTTAAGTGTAAGATTTTGATTATAATTTGAAACTTTGAACCATCGACCACATGTTAATATTAATTTTGACTGATTTAATTTGAATTTGATTTTTTAAATTCAACCGTAGTCATCTATAGATCTACTTATAAACGAGTCGAATTCAAATGTTTCTCGACAGCGTTTTCTCATTTTAAAAAAAAAAAAGATAAAATAGTAAAAAAGAGCAACAATCTTTTTAAATGGCAATTAACTATTGATTTTGTATATAATAGGCTCATACATCATTGTTAATATATAATAATAAAATATATTAAAAATAGTATTAAACTCTTAAATTAACTCTAATTAATTGATAATATATAATTTATATTTCTTATCCTATACGGATGATTCAGAGTCAAATATATATACACTAGAGATTTATTTCAAAAATGGATTAATTTACGATTCACTGTTCCTCAACTTCTGAAAGCATAACAGTAATAAATAGAAAAAAAAAATAAGTATTGAAAAATTTACAATTTACAACTATTCAAATTCTGAACATAACAATCATAGATAAGAAAGTACTTTCCACAAATCAAATTATTATTTTTGGAAGCGTTGTTTGATTTGATGGGGAATGACAAATTGATGCCTTCAAGACCTCGGCTAAATATAGGAACCAAAGACAGAATTGGAAACCAAAATCAAAAATCAAATGATTCTATTTGGAAGCGTTTGATTAAAACTTCGGCTAAACATAGGAATTCGAAGTTCGTTATGGCTACATACGTTGGGAAATCGAATTGGGATGACTTAGAAATGTTTGATTTGATAACTTTTTTTATTTTTATTTTTAATTTTTTATTTAGAGCAGTTTGATTTAGGAGAGAATTACTATTATACCCTCAATTATTGTCAAATATACTAGTCAATTTTGACTCTTTTAAAATATTTGATTATATCCTTAAGCTTTTACACTGAGTCAGAGCAAAAAAATATAATCAACTAAGAGACAAAGATTTCAATGACTAAAATGACCCTCCATCTACAATTTTTTGAAACCGTTTACACTTACATTTATATTTTTAATTTCTTAAAATTTAAACAATATATTCATTAAATCTAATCAAAATGATTAAATATCATTTTTAATCAATAAAATATTATCTTTCGAAATATAGAGCAATCTTATAATTAAATTTGCCAAAATAAAGTGATTAATATTTAAAACTTAAATATAAATTTTTCCCTCAAGAAAAGAAATTTAGTCATAAATTTTGTAATACAATTATTCATTCAAATGAATTCACATTCTTGTCAATGTTTTATTTATCTATTAGAGACCATTTTTAGTGAAATATTCAACAACCCAAGAGGTAATTTTTTCAGTTGTTCATATGGGACCAGTAAGATAGTGTTTGGAGGGGAAGTTACAAATGAAGCGATTGAGAGTTTGACAAAAAGTGAAATCTGCAACTGCACCCTGTGTATGTATATTGACAAAAGCTTTGGGACAATGGAGAATTCAATCGACAAGACCAATTACTTTCACCCTTATCAATATTGCCACGGAAATCAACAACGGTCGTCTTCTTAATTTTGAACTTTGCTGTACTTTGAATAGAATTTGAAAGCTTATCATCGGTTTGACTTGTATAGATGAAGTTAAATGTTACGAAACAATATAATATAATGGATGTTAAATAAATTTATTAAAAATATATTTATTTAAAAATTATATTTTTTTAAATAAAGAGTTATATATTTTAATATGAAGAGTTATGTTTATTATGTAAGATTATGTCTTTTAAATATAACCTTTTGTATCTTATAAATAGTTTTGTATCTCGTAGATTGTGCAACTAAGATTATAATACAATAATCAATACTCTTTCTACTATCTCTTATTTTATCTATTACATTTCTATATATATTTTTTATTTTTTATATTTTATAACAAATAATTTATTTTTTTTAATTCATTTCATGTTAATCCATTCACATTTCACATTTTGTGTTTGGTTAAAGATATAAAACGTAGGTGTGTTGATTTAGGAGCTACTAACATGTTGCGAGAAAAAAATAAGTTCTTGACATAGCTATATTTTATTGAATGGGTCTATAGTTAATGTGGTAGACGGAATATACCTAATAATTTAACTTTAACTTGTTTTACTAAGAACTCATTATTGAACTCCCAATTAATTTAACTTTTCATAACATAATAATTTGTATTTCCCATGTAAAGATTACATATGCCTAGTAAATAAATAAATCACTAACTATTTATTTAAATAATAATTTTAATTTTTAAAATTGTCACTTAACTTAATTCATATGTTGAATTAAAAATCTACTTATAGAATTTACACAATGAAACCTTATAAATTTACTTAAAGCGTATTATCATTCTCTAAACTGATACAATGATTATGTCATTAATTAATATTTTACAAATATAGGATGCCTTCTCAATTCACTTAAAATTATTGTCCCGATAAATAAAACATATTCTTTAATGAATAAAAGCACAAAACAATGTAAATTTGCTTATATTAATTAAATCAAGATTAAGAACATAAATTTATTTCTAATGTTTTAGAAAATATGTTTTAATAGTCAGTGTAAAATAATAATTCTCTATTTGGTCAAGTTAGATACATAGAAAATGTACTAATACTATTATTATTAAATATGTTGAAAAATTTATTCATTTAATGTAAATCTCTAATTAAATGCATAGAAATAAAGCCTAGTGACAAAAAAAAACCCCTGAATTTTGACCTTTTTAGCAATTTTAGCCTATTCTTTCAAATTTTTCAAGGGAAAATTATTATTTCATCCCTGAGTTTTTACCAAATTAATAATTTCGTTCATGTATTTTGGTCAAATTATTCGGACGTCCGTAAGGTTTGGTTCCGTCCAACAATCTAGTCTTTCCGTCCAAAAAAGGCTGATTTTCCACTAATTTTATATTAAAATGACAAAAAAAGCCCTAGGAAAAATTATTATTTCATCCCTGAGTTTTTACCAAATTAATAACTTCGTTCATGTATTTTGGTCAAAAAAGCCTTAGTTATTTCATTCCGGAATTTTTATCAAATTAATAACTTCGTTCATGTTTGCTACATTAAAATGACACTTATAGGATATAATTGCTACATTAGTAAAGTTCAGGCTTTTTTTTATCATTAGGTCTAAAAATAATTATACAAAGAAATAACACAAAAACATACTAACATATTTACATGGTTAATAATAGATCTCTATTGGGGAAAACACAAAAAAAACATAAAATAAGCTTTGGGATGAAAAATTTTTTCACAATATTGTTCTAAATATTATTTTTTCAAAAATTTATTAAAACCGTAAAATATTATTATTTAATATATTTATTTGCGTCTTAATTAGGTGTTTGAGTTAATAATGACAACTCTAATATTAGTTCTTAAGTCATTCTCAGTTGTTGGGTGTGACAATCCCAAAATTAATAAATAACACCATAATTTATTTGAAGAAACTAACTATAGAAATAATAATAATATTTTAAATAAAATTCCCCTTATTATAGTTTTTTTTTTCTCCATTTGGATGGTTGAATAATAAAAAAAATAACTCAAAATGAATTATTGGTGACTATATACATTAATATGGAAATGAAATTTATCAAAAAAGAGCTTAAAAAATATAGATCTGTCCATCATTCTACGTCTGATGTGATGCTCTCTATGTTCACGCGTTTCACATGTCAGACAAAGACAGTGACACTGTTGAAATTGTGTGACGAAGGCTTCTTTTGTTTCTCAAAAATAAATTAGTATAAGATATAAATTGATATATTACAATAACAATGATTATAACAATGATCTAAGCACAATATTTTTTCATTCATTTGGACAAAAAGAAATTTGAAATTATACTTTATTATTAAAAAAAACAAAAATATTATATTTAATTGAAAATTTTTCTTTAGTTATATATTAATTTTATTTTATAATATTTGTCACATGTGAAATTTCACCTCCCTTACGATAAATTATTGAGTAAATTGACTATATTATCCTGAATTTTATTAATTCTTTGAGAAAAATATTAAATTAAAGTAATAATTACTATCTCTATTTCATAATACTTATCACATTTGAAATTTTATGTCTCTTAAGAAAACCATTAAATTTGTCTAATTTATAATAAATTATTGAATAAATTGACTATAATACTCTTAATTTAATACTAATTCTCTAAAAAAACCATTAAGTTTGAGTAATAATTATTGGTCATATAAAGGGTAAAAGTGAAAAAAAAAAGGAATTTATTACTCCTTGAAACCTCAAATGCGACAAGGATTTTAAAATAAATTATTTTCTCAAATATGACAAATATTATGGAACAAAAGTAGTATTTATCATATACAAAGGCTAAACATGGAAAAAAAAATTTATCACTCCTTAGAACCACAAATATGATAAATATTTTGAAATAAATTATTTTCTCAAATGTGATAAGTATTATGAAATGGGGATAATATGCATATGCGTGTGCATAACAACGATATTTTTGAATTATTCATATTATATATAAATGTGAGACTAAGAGAGAATAATGAGATTTTCAATAGCGTCCTTGATGAAATTTAAATATTTTAAAATAAACTTAATCATAATCAATTAAAAAAATATTTTATTTATTAATTGGATGTAATTTATTAAAATTATTTTTTCAATAAACACATATATAATTAAGCATTTCAAAATTTTAAATTTTTTTCCTTTTTAATTTATTTTTTAATAAATAATATGATAATGAGACATTTGACATTTTTACATTATATTTTTTAAATTTATTTTTAAATATTTAATTTAATTTTATTATAATTTAAATATTTCATATAGGAGAAGAATAAAAAAAGTTTATTTTTTATATTTATATAATTTGATTGGACATATTTTTTAAAAAAGTAAATTTTCAAATATAATACATAATTAAGTCTTTTAAAATTTTAAAATTTTTCTTTTTAAAAATTATTTTAAATAAAATGGACAAACATTAAAAAATTTTAATTGAAATTTTTTATTATATATATATATATATATATACATCTAAACGTATTAATTAGGTGATATTTTGGAATTTTACAAATATAGTGTAATGAATATTGGATAAAATTATATAAATTGAACTAAAGCGTGTATATGCATATTATCGTTTTATTAATAAATTGTTATATTCACATTAATCTTATATAAATTTTATTTTAATATTATAAAATTTTAAATAATATAAAATAAAAATTATAATTAACATTTAACATTAAAAATAAAGAGTATAAACATTAAGCAGAAATGAGTAATTACATAAAAAATTGAACGGATATGATAATGAGTATAATAAAGGTTCAACGCACATCATAAAAAGACAAGTGACTAATTATAATGAGATTTTCATTGGTACTTTGATTCTTGTGTTTTTGACTTAAGGATTGAAGTGTTAATAAAATCATAGTTTTAAGAAATTTATAGTTAATTTTTTAAAAATATAAGTTATTGTGTATTTATTTGACTATACTGAGGAACCAATATATTCTTTTTCCAAAAAAATATATAAGATATTGTTTTATATTAATCTAATAGTAAGTTATAAATAAAAACATTAAAAAATATAATACATAAAAAGTATTTTAAAATTTTTGCACAAAAATTTCACATTTATATTTCATTTGGTATAAATGAACTCAAATTGTAGAATTCATTTATAGATAAATTTTTCATATTTGGAAAATTTAAAATTTAAAAATTTATTTAATGCTTTTCCTAAAATACTCTTAGCATAATAATTTTAGAAGGTTAGGAGGAATGATAGTTTGTCATAACGCTTTGAGTTGTTTAAATTTGTAGAATTCATTTGATTTTTTTTTTTTGTGAATTTAATTTAATTTTATCCAAATCCGTATAATTGAATTCTTCATTTTTGTTATACCAAATAGAAAGATTTGAATTTATATATGAATTTCACATTTCAAATTTTGATATTTAAGATATTTTAAAAATTTAATCAATGAATAATAATTTTATGATTAAGGGGAAAATTAAATTATTTTAAGGAAAATAACTTTCCTTTTTAAAAAAGAAAAACATTTGTTAGACATTTGTATATTGGCATAACAAATAAATAATGTGGAAAGCCAATGATTAGATATTATCTTAGTTGCAAAATGGCTAAATACGTAAATTTACTTTGAAATTTTATAATTTTAATTTTATGGCACTTTGATTTTTGCAGATGATTTATCATGCATTTAAATTTATAAATTTTGATAATAATATATATTTTCATAATAATATCAATAATATTTAGAGCGTTTTACTTTTTATTTGTACAATATTGATTTGCATATGGTCGGTATGACTTTTTGAATAATAATTTTTATAATTTTTAATTTTCTTTTCATGAGTGTTTAACTTAGATAATTTTTAAGGTAAAATATTTAATAAATAATATTAAAAATTAAAATATTTAAAAAAGGTAATTTTAAAAATTCAACGTAAAAAAAAAGGAGAAATTCTTTTTCTACCTTGAAAATTTTGTTAAAATTAATAGAAAAATATTTTTAAATAAATTATACTCCATGGCAATGAAATTTATGAAGAAAATTCAACATTGTTTCTATTAAATTAAAAAAAATAGCAATAAAAAAATAAAGAAATGCTGAGTTGGAACTGCCGGACCATGAACCATATCTACAGAGCAGACGCCATGCTTTTCGTAGCTTTGAATTTTCAAACAATAATTATCTATTATTATGTACAACAAGTAGAGTCAAATACAAAGAATTATTTTCAATCCTTAAAAAAAAAAAAAAAACGTGGGTCCATAGCCCTTGCAATGAAATGCATACGCTAATGTCAATGAAGGAGGTTTCCTCCATTGACCAGATTGATTGCTAGCTTGTTTTGCTTCTCTGTTCTTCTCCTTCTCTCTCTGTTCTAGCATAGCTTTGTTCCCGTCAAATAATCAAATACTATCAAATGGACCCTTTTGCCCATTTACCCATTCCCTCTTTCTTCTTATTTTTTATTTTCTACTGTTATTTCCTTTTCAAAGATTTCAACTATACACTTCATCTCAAGGTCTTCTCTTCTTCCTATTTTTCTATGGGACATGGAGTGATTCTTGAGATTAACTAATTATGGGAAATTGTTGTGGGAAACCCGCCAAGTGCGCTCATGCTTCTTCTACTAATTTTTCTTCTGCTTCTGGTGGGTCTGCTCTCACTTTTCGTTATAATTATTATTTTTAATTGTTTTTGTTTCTTGCTTTATAAAACAAATTAAGTAATGGAGCATGTGTGTGTGTGTGTGTATATATAATGAATGGTTCTTTCTTATTATTATTTAGTTTTATGTCTTCTGAAAGATCAAATTGTCTTTCACAGATGAAATTGCTTTCAAGAGGTATTTTTATTTAACTCAATTTCTTTTATGTTTGCTCTATTAATAAAATAATAGTATTCTCATGATTTGTTCATGAATTCTGCTCTGTTTTTTTTTTTTTTTTTGCTTCTAATTTCAACCCAAAAGGGAAGAATTTTTTTTCCTTTTGCTGTTTTTGTGTTTTCCAGGAGGAAAAACTCTATTTGGTCTGAGTTATTGATAACTTTTATCTGCATATGAACATCTGATAGACCACTGCTGCTTTTGTTTGTTGCTTTTTGTGTTATTCAGGAAGTAAAAAGTCCCATCATAATGGATTGAAGCAAGACTCTACCTCTTCCAATCAAATAACCATAGGAAGCTCGAACAAATCTTCAATAACAAACAAAGTTGATGCAAATGTTTCCAGCAATCTCAAGTCCTTTAGCTTTAGTGACTTAAAGAATGCCACCAAGAACTTTCGCTCCGAAACAATGCTGGGAGAGGGCGGTTTCGGGTGTGTTTTCAAAGGATGGCTCGATGAGAACACTTTAGCTCCTACAAAACCGGGAACTGGAATTGTGGTGGCAGTAAAGAGGTTAAAAGCAGAAAGTTGTCAGGGTCACAAGGAGTGGCTTGTATGTGCATTTAATTTTTCATTTTCTTTTATTTATTTATTTATTTTTGGCCTTGCAAGAACTAATTTTTTTTGTTTGTTATCCTTTCAAATTTGGCAGGCAGAAGTAAACTATCTAGGTCAGCTTCGTCATGAAAATCTAGTGAAACTCATTGGCTACTGTGCTGAGTCTGATAGTAGACTTCTAGTTTATGAGTTCATGTCAAAGGGAAGTTTGGAGAATCACTTATTCAGAAGTAAGTTAATTTGCTTTTGTGGGATTTAATTTCTTCAATTTTTTGTTAAAATTTAAGGTACAATCTTATTTATCGTGACATTGTTTTCCATTTTTAATTGTAAGGGAAGCTTTCTCGTAAATTATGTCTTACAGGTGCACACTAAAAGTCAACTGAGTACTAGAATTAGGGACATCATCTTCATGTTGTTTCATTGGTCCTTCATAGCAACTAAACATTCAGATTATTTTGTTGTGGAGTGAATTTGACGTGTGAGGTCATTTGGATGATGAGGAGAATTTGAATATTAAAGGGAGAAAGAGGCAGTTCATGGAAGAAGAATACAGGTTACGTGTTATAGTTGCAGGAAAACACAGACGAATGTTGTGAAAGGGCCCTAAAATAGGAATTTTTGATTTTCAATGATTCTGTATGATCAAGTGAACAAAAACTTGAATTTTGTTTGAAGGTTAGTGGAGATCATTGACGCTCTTGAAAGTTTATGAAGATAATTTTGGATAAATTTCCTCTTTTCATAAACTCTTGTTTCAAGAACAGTTCAAAAGGGAGCCAAAAGAGAGTGATCCTTTTCATTATGAGGTTGTGGGTATTTATGTGTTATAGATGTCTTTGTAAATGAATGAAGTTGCTTCAATGTAGATTTGGGGTTGGACCAACGAGACTCACGTACCCAAGGGTGATTAATTTGATTAGTGATTGGAAATATTGAATTCTTAAAGTCTTGCTTTATGGCTACATTTCTAGTAAGCCAATTGCCCTCTGTTTTCCAAGATACCAGAAGTTAGGCACTTAGTGAATTACATTAACGGCAAGAGCTTTCACAAAAATGCTATTTTCCATAATTTTGTTTTGTTGCATGTAGATAGCATTTGTAAATGAAGTTTTGAAGAAGTTTAGTTGTCTTGACAACTATAAACCATTTTAACAGCGCATTGAAGTATATTTACAGGTTGATTGCCATTTTCTGATCTCTTTTAACTTTCTAGGGTGGAATGGGAGTGTATAAAGCCTATGCGTCCTGCATCTTTGTTTTATGAGTGACTACTTATTGATGAGCTTTCACCTGAATCTACAATCAATTGACATTCTTTTTTTATATATAGAACGGGATCAGCCTATCACCTGGGTTACTCGGATGCGCATTGCCATTGATGTTGCAAGGGGACTGTCCTTCTTACACAGTTTAAATGCCAATGTCATTTATCGAGATTTGAAAGCATCCAATATTCTACTTGATTCGGTATGTGGAAACCTTAATTCTTGATTTATGGATAAACATAGATGTACTTAAGAGTATGAGCTGATGAACCAGTGAGATATTTTTCAGGATTACAATGCAAAGCTTTCGGATTTTGGCCTAGCAAGAGATGGTCCTACTGGAGATAATACTCATGTTTCAACCAGAGTGGTGGGAACTCGGGGTTATGCTGCACCGGAATATGTTGCTACTGGTTAGTAAACTTTCTGTTACATGCGAATTTGTTTTCAATATATATATATATATATATATATATATATATATATATATATATATATATATATATATATTCTAAAATCATTGAAACAACACAAAATAGATCAAAAGTTAATAGTTGCCTGCTAATTCTTTGAGAGAAAATTTGAAACCTGCATGTTGCAAAACGTTGTGCTATCTATCTAATAGTACACTACCAATAGAAGCTGCCAATGATGCTGCTAGAGCATGTATAGTTGTCCTCAATCTTTCTTTATTTGTTTTTTTTGTTTTATTTTTACCCCTTAACAGTTGGAACTGAAACACCTCCAGTCCCTAGTTTATTTTCTTCAGAAAAATATGCTTGCCAATTGAAGGGATAGTTGGCCGCATTTGTTTTCCCTTTGGAACTGCTCTGTGTCTTCTTCTTCCTCCTTTCTCGTCTCATTTATTTTTGGGTGTAGGAAATTTATTATTTGAGAAGCGTCCGTTTTTCAAGAAGCTCAAAATGAGTGGAAATTGCCGGCATTCGCTTATCAGTCTATTGTAGGCCTGAAACTTCTTTGCCTTTACGTTCTTTCTTTTTATCCTTTGATAAAAAAGTTGGATATATGATAATCACTTGGAGAAAGATTATAACTTGCACCCACAAAAAAATTTGATAATACAATAAACAAAGTATGGTCTTTTAATTGAAAAAAATAAATTCAACCAGGAATTAGTCATCTTAAATTAACCTCTTATTCCTGTCAGTTTTTGAGGAGAAATATGATTGAGATATTATATTATTAGCTGTTCTTCATCCATAGATTTGCATTTTAATGCAAGTTAAAACAAATTAAAGGATGCAAATATGCATTCAGAGATATTTAAGAGCGTTCTCTTTTTCTTGGTTTAAACCAAACAGGTCACTTGACTCCAAAGAGCGATGTGTATAGCTTCGGCGTTGTCTTGCTAGAATTACTGTCAGGAAGAAGGGCAATGGATGATGAAAGAACCAATTTTGTTGACGAAACTCTAGTGGACTGGGCAAAACCTTTCTTAAGTGACAGCAGGCGAGTTCTGAGAATCATGGACACTAGATTGGGTGGTCAGTACTCGAAGAAAGGAGCCCAAGCTGCAGCCTCACTTGCATTGCAATGCCTGCATACGGACCCCAAAAATAGGCCGCCAATGATTGAAGTTTCAACTGCCTTAGAAAAACTTAACATATCAAAGGATGTGCCAAGAACACCCCCTCCTGCTAAGCTGGATAATCACAATATCAAGAATATTAATAGCCCTCGCCAGAGTAATAGAGTAACCGCCAATTTGGTATGACCAATATTTGCTTGTGTGCTTGTGCTTCATTCATTCTACTCATTGCAAGGTATTGGGTACTCAAGCTGGTTGAAGCTACTGTGTGTACGAAATGCATATCCGCATAGTTGCGACTTGCGAGATCAGTTCCACAGGTGATGATAAAAGGTGCTTTTAGCATCAAATGAATGCCTGTATATAATCTCTTCAACTTTTTTATGTTTGTGGCTTAGTATCAGTTGGGTAGTTCTTGTTTGTTAGGATAATGTCGTTACCATTAGCGAATGGAATCGTCCAATGAAAAGAAACTGAGAAAGTTATTCCATCATTTTTTTTAATCTTGTATAAGATTGCATTTTCTCTTTGTTACAGAATAGAGGGAAAATATATAAAAATATATGTATATTCAGCAGAGTTGGCTGAAAATGAAAGTGAAGTTACAGAAATTTGGACTTGATTTCTCCCATAGTATCTAGACTATGCCCCCATATTACAACGGCATACCTAATTTTAATTTGTTTTGCAAATATATATAAATTTTAATTTATGTTACAAAAAGTATATTTGTCAGTTTTGCTGTTAAAGATTTCATGGAATGAGTAAGACAGTAAAAAAAAGATGTCACATTATTTTTGTTCAGACAGCTTTTTAACTTAAATATATTTCACCCGATATCTCCACTTTAGTTATTATTACAATGATATTTTTATTATTAAAATATAAAATTAGTTTTGTATTTTAATATTAAAAATATGCCATTGTAATAGAAGCTATAATCTAAATATCATAGTGAAATGGATTTAAGTTAAAAAGTTAATTTGATAGGACTGAGGTGACATCATTTTTACCGTATTCTCTTTTTCTCACATAAACATTTTGTCGAATTTCCAATAATAAAACTGACAAATTTCCAATTGATAACATTAGCGTTAGAGATGCTCTAAAAGTCAAGTGAGGATACTCTGAACAGCCAATCAACCGATCAATTTATTCATATATTGTTTAGCCAATCAACTGTAAATTGTTGATGAAAATTTGAATATTAGAATAGGATATTATTCAATTTGAGGACAAAAGAATAGTTTTTTTTTAATTATATGGATGACATTAGAAATTACAAGATGTATAATAAATTTTAAAATTTATTTAAGTGAAATAATCAATTTAAAATTGAAATTTTCATTAATAGTCAGATGAAATGTATATTTTTTTAAAACTATTATTTTATTTATTTCTAAATAAAATCTCAAAATTTCATAGTGCATAATTATACAAAACAATATTTAAAAAAAAATATTTATTTAAAGAATGAATGTTTTGTCTCCAAATAATTTAATTTTTGAATTTATTAGATATAAAACAAAAGATTAATATTATTTGGGCATGTTAAGTTTCTTAATAAATAAAAAAATAGTATAATTATTTATTTTATTTTTTAATTTTGCGAGAGGAGAAGTGGGAGAAAGCAAAACGCAGTGGAAGCGCTAAGATAATATTAGTAGCATAGACTTTCCGTGAAACCATAAAAGCAGTTAATTATATAGACAGATAGAAAGTGCCCTAGGATTTGAATCAGAGGAGATACTACCTGCGATCATCTGCAATTGTTTTATTTCCCACATTTCTTCCAAATCTAAACTCTCGCGCCTCAATTTTCTTCTTACAATCATGGGTTCAGGTGCTGCGTCTGCCTTTTAATTTTTTTTTATTTTTATTAATTTTTTTATCATCTTCAATCAATGATCAGTCCATTAACTAGCAAGGGCATGAACACGAAATCAGAATTTTGTTTCTCGTAGAGGTTTAATTAGATGTTTAATTTATTTGGGATGTGCAGATGCTGATATGGAGGATTATGGGTTCGAATACTCAGACGAGGAGCCTGAAGAGCAGGACGTTGTTATTGAGAATCAGTATTACAACTCCAAAGGTTTTCTTCTTTTAATTCTATACATTTTTTATTAGAAAAACTTCTGAACTTTATGCTCTGTATCTAAACTAATATTATTGAGTTCTTATTGGGTAAAATTGTTTGACTATTTTTTTTCTTATAGGGTAGTGCACTACTCAGCTGCTAACCCAATGGCTATTCTTAATTTTCCTATTAACCCATTGGAATAAGAACTAGTAGTCTACCTATACTGAGCAAATATCTTACGGTTTTGCGTTTTGTCAGTTGCAATCTCATGAGCTAATGCATATGGATTTTGATTTCTTTTGAAGATTATTAAGAAACTGGTTCTCTAAGAACACAATTCTTTTGTATGAACCCCGGTAAAGAACTTCTTAAATGATTTTACATATTGAAAGCATGAATTATGTGTTTGTGCATAGTGATTCTTACACATGTACAAGTTACTATGATTGTATTGCTTTTCGATGTAATTATCATATCCTTGTTTGTTCGCTGTTGCATAATCATCACTATCTTTCATTCAGTTAATTTCTGTTTCGTGATTTATGTCTTAGGATTGACAATGTTCATTTGTGGTAAATAGCTATTATGAATTTCTTAGAACTTTTTGTTGGGAAATCTTTTTATTTATGATGCTTTGTCTGTGCACAAAACTTTGCAAATATACCAGTTTATTCTTTATATATTTTATTAATTTATCTACTCTTGTTTTCTTTCCTCTTCTTTGCCCAAAAAAAAAGGGTTGGTTGAAACAGACCCAGAAGGAGCACTTGCAGGTTTTGCTCAAGTTGTTAGCATGGAACCAGAGAAGGCAGAATGGTGAGCACCATAGAGCTAACATTTACTATGATGTTCTTGCACTACTACAATCCCATTTTTGTTGTCCATTGAGAATGTTGTTTTAATTTAGTTTTGCTCCTGTTTAAAATTCATTTTTCAATTTGATATGTTATTACATAGAGGCTAGATGGTTGGAAGAAGCCGCTTCCAAAATTATGCATATCCTTTGGGAGTGACCTTAAAATTCTTGGGTAGCCAAATCTCTTAGCAGAAGAGTCTAGGTTAATTAGTTTGATAAACTTAACCTTGATCATTAAAATGCTCAGGTAGCCAAGTCTCCTAGCAGAAGAGTCTAGGGTAATTAGTTTTCAACAATTAGGGCTATAATAGGATGATTCTTGTTGGAACAATAGAAAATAATTGGATTTAAAGAAAACCTTAGAATTAAAAATCTGAAATGAAAGAGGAAAAAATACAATAAGCAAAATGGCTATTAATGTCCAATTTATACTAGTCAGGACAAATCCTTATTCTAGACTGAAACCTACCCAATTAATTAACATGCTTTATTAAATAGTAATTGTAAATAGAGAAGGCAAACTAAAATCATTGTTAACTAATTAAATAGGAATCCTAAATATATTAAGATAACTGAAAACTGAAAAACTGAATCCTAATTAGACTTGGATGCTCCTGCATTATTCTCCTTGGGTGAGAAAAGAACTCAGCTCCAAGAATGAAGCCTTAACATATTTCTCATATGTGGCTGGATCTATTTGTTTTAGCTCTTCTTCAGAAATCCACGTACTTTCATCTATTGGTTAACCAATACACTTTACCAAGTACCTTCTACATTGGTTGCCTTGCCTACATCGAACTTCATTGACATCTAACACTTTTTCGATAATATCAAACTTTGCAACTAGCACCTGCCTAACGTGTTGGATAACTCTTCAAACTCAGCTAAATTCACCCTCCTTTGTAGACAAGTGAATGCAATATGTTCATTCTCTCTATAAGTAAAACATAGAACCTAAGAATTGCTGCCTCCTTTAGCTGCATATGAACTAGAATCATTTTTTCCACTATAAGGCACTATATTTTTCATTTTATCGTTCCTTTCAATGCACCCCTTTCCAATTTTATTGGCTTGTTTGATGCCACGTCCAACTCCCAAATTGTTTGTCTAATTGGTTCGATATATGGGTTTTCTTGCACTGTAAATTGATGTCACTTTTCAGCCACTGATGCATATTGACGAGCATCCTCAATATTTTGTGAACAAAGTACTTCCATCTCGTATCAAATAGACTAAAATCAATAATTAAATTCGGCGGTTAACTCCTTGATGGACGTATTGTTTTGCTTCAAACAATGGAACTTCTCATACATTCCATTTTATAACTAGCAAGGAAAAATTGCTTTTGTAGCTTAGCTTTCATGTGCTTCTGACAGATGATTTTAAGCTTAGATGTGCACTTTGCTCCTCCACTTTCTTCAACCATTGAAGTGCAATACTATACCTTTAAACTTAAGCTTTACAAATGGCACCTTTACATTTTTAGCCAGGGTTTTCCATTCAAAGCAATTCTGCAGACTAGCTTCACAATCCAAATATTCCACTTGTAACTTTCCATGAAAATTAGGTACTTCAATCTTCGCTCCTCCACCGTTCAAATCAAGAGCATGTAGTAATCACTATTCCAATCCAACTTGTGCTGCTCGATATGTGGATCCAGCTTCAAGAAAAGGGTTCCCATCCTCAGCTTCCTCTTCAGTCTCAAGATCTTCTTTCAATGATTCGCTGCATCGCAGTCAACTCTGTTTGTTGGAGCTGATTTCTATACCTCAACCTCTGCTTTCTATCAACCATAGTCTAGAGCAGAAAAATGAAATCCTTGTGTAATTTAGGATCTTATGGGCTTTGACACCACTTAATGTAGTGAAATAGTTCAGGGCAATTAGTTCTCAACTATTAGGGCTAGGCTAGAGTGATTGTGAGTGGGACAGTATAAAATAATTGGGTTTAAGGAAAATCATAGAATTAAAATTCTAAATTGAAAGAGAAAAATATATAATTGTTAAACTGACTGTTGCATCCTATTTATAATGGTTATGGAAAATTCTAATTCACTATTCCTAATTAGTTAATTGATAAACTATATTAAATAGGAATCCTAAAATAAAGAAGGAAAACCGAAAAACTAAAATATTGAAATTCTAATTTAACTTGGATGCTCTTGCATCATTGCTTCTTTCATTAATTTATATCATAACAATTAAAGTTGAATGATCACTTAATTTGCCAACTTGTTGGAAATTATAGTGTAGATCTCTTGAAAGCTATATAGAGGCAGGAGAACAAACTCAGCATGTTTAGCATCTTGAACAATGAAGATAGACTTGTCCGTCAGCATCATATTCTTTGTTCTGCTTCTAACTTCATTTCTGCAATTTCAATGTGATTTGCAATTGGAAATTTCATTCCTTTGACCTGATGCTGTATCAAAATATCTTCTGTGGTTTATTTTTTGTAGTTTAGTGGGCTGGATGTTTTTCTTTTGCTACTATTTTCTTTGTAAACTCCATAGGGATGAGAATAGATGCTGCCGATGTCCTTAAGGTTTCCTATAGAATTGATCGATTTCACTTGCAATTTCATCTGCAATAACCGTAGATGAGTCTTTAAGTAGCAAGCCAGTTAATAAGGCTGCCCAATAGCATGCTTATAAGCTGGTTTATTATCTGATTTCTTTTCAAACAGCATGATTACTTGCCTTTGTGCCTTCTATTGTCTTCTGCAATTCATTTTATTCTAATTGTTACCACTCTCTTGTTGCTTTGTCTCCTCTGGATGTAATCATTGTAGATTTTGGTTCCTGATTTCACTAATCTGCAACTTTTGCTTGTGCTGTGGCCCTTTGTGGTAATTGTTTCCATCCTCTCTGTTTCTGGGTTTTGTATTGGCCAAACTATATTCTGCCATTGGCGTTTTGGCCTCTTTATTTGTCGTTTGGGTTCTTCTACATTTTTGTTTTAATCTTTCTGTTTGCAGTGGTACATGCTTCCTACTTAAGCTTTTCTAGTTCTCTATGTAGAATCACGGGCTTTGTCTTTAGGATCTTCTTTAAATTAAATTAAAAATTGTAGTTGTAGTCGTTGACATTATTAAAAATACATACATATAAAGTCTATTATATATAATTCAAAATTGTCAATTTTATCTTATGAAAGAAGAATGGAACATGATAATATTACAATATCAATTTTTTTTATGCAGTGGATCATAAAATCTTTCAATATCATATTTAATCTCATTTTAATAATGATATCCATTTATTATTTTTATTACTATTAATATTATAATATAATTTTATTATAATTAGAAATTTTCCTATCATATAATTATATATACGTTTAGTTTTAATTACTTTTGACTATTAAAAATTTATTATTTTTGACTATCAAGAATTATTATATCAAATTTTTGCTAATTTGAAATTATTGAGTTTGCAATCATGTATTTTTCTCGCGGTAAGTATAATTTTCTTGTATGAATTGATATTATAATCTCTACATTTAATGTTGTATGTATTCTTAATAACGTATTGATTTTAAGTTTTAATGCTCTTTATTTGCAATTAATAAAATAATTTTTATTTATATTTCTTATAGGTAGTCATTATCTTGAATCAAATATATTATTTTAAACTAGAATGATCTACGATCAAAGAAAAATTATTCAATAAATTGGATATTATTATTTGCATAAAATAAAAATTAACACATTGGTTATATTGAGATAAAATTGCACTGCAACTCTGGTTTATTAAAATAATAAGTATAAATTATATCTATACATATTGTTAATTAGTTTAATTAATAGGAATATAAATTAGTAATTATTTTTTATCCCTTATTTATCAGAATTTCAAGAATTATAAAAAAATTAAAAAAGTAAATGATAGTTGGATTTTTTGCTTTAAATTTCAATTTTAAACCTAATTTAAATTATTTCATCAATTTAAAATATTATTATATTTTAAGTATATTATAAGTAAAAAATTAACAAAAAATAAATAACGAATAGGATTAACGAGTGCAAATGTGCAATGCACATTCAAAAAGGCTAGTTAGATAAAAAGGGGGAAACATGGAGGTATGCATTTTCTCTTCTAAGTCACGTTTAGACAATAAGCCAAGGCCAAACTGAGGAGGATGTGTAACATTTATGTGAATCATGTTATACCAAATTTACTCATTAAAAGCACTATAAGGGAAAGAAACCAGAGAAATCATCAACAACTAATTGCAAGTAAGGTTTATTGTGCTGTTCTCTTGCATTCCTAGGGTAATAGGCATCACATATAGGGTTAGGATGCTTCATACAAGCCCAATAACAGCACACAAGAAAATATTTGAAATCAGTTCCCTATTTGTTCTATTCTGTGAAAATGATAGTTCTGTATCTCTGTATATTCCCTCTTTCCATTTATATTTGTTGCTTTTAGAAGTTGTTTTGTCCAAAATTATTTGTTGCTTTGAGAAGATTGAGGAACATTAATTAATCTTTTTCCTATTTACCCTTATCTCTACTGAACACTAATTATTTACAATTTTCTAAAACCATCCTATAACCTCCACATTTTTATCTCTTGATTTTAGTGGTAGATTAATGGGGAGAGAATTATTGAGATTGAAGTAATTAGGTGAGATAAAGGGTAATTTAGTCAAGTTAAGAAATATACTTTTATAATTTTGGTGATATGTAATTGCTTCCTTAATCACTATGCAAAAGCCAAAAGTGAAAGATAAAAATGGAAAGAGGGATTATTAGTCAGATGCATGTAATTGCTAGTGGAAAACTGTTTGAGTTGGCAAGATGTCGGTGAATTTGGGGCTGAATTTTCATTTAACATCCTCGTTGAGTTTTCTTTATTATAGCATTATGGATGAATAAGATAATAGATGCTTCTTTCCATGTAACAGCAAAGTGGTGTTAGGATATATTTTGGTGTGATCTATGTAATTGCTCATTTATTCACATAATAATAATAGTTTAATAATTTGAATTTCAAAATTTACTTTTGATAGAGCGAACAGGGGTTTGCCTGAAGGGGAGGGATGTAAAAAAGGATCAAAAGACAGGCACTTATGTTCCTTTCTATTTGGTCATGTTTTGTTATGCTCTTTGCTGTTTGAAACATATGATGTGATTGGAGAGACGTAGTTTAGTAGTTTTACTTGTGGTTTATCACTTCATTCTTGCACTTGCATTGTTTATGCACTCGTATTCGGCATTGTTTTACTCTTGCATGTTTGTAACCTTTTGGCATATAGTTGTTTATTTGTTTCAAGCCACTGCTTTCATAATCAGATAATTGCTCCTATTCTTACCAGGGGGTTCAAAGCACTGAAGCAAACAGTGAAGCTTTATTATCGTTTGGGGAAGTATAAAGAAATGATGGATGCTTACAGGGAGATGGTTACATACATTAAATCAGCAGTCACACGTAACTATAGTGAGAAATGTATAAACAACATCATGGACTTTGTTTCTGGATCAGCTAGTCAAAACTTCGGTCTTCTGCAAGAATTTTATCAAACTACCCTGGAGGCCCTGGAAGAAGCAAAGAATGAGGTAATATTTTAATAAATATTTTGTGATGCCGTTTATGTCAGGATGTTTATATTCTATCTTGTGCAGAGACTTTGGTTCAAGACAAATCTTAAGCTCTGCAAGATATGGTTTGACATGGGGGAATATGGGCGGATGAGCAAGGTACTTTGTCACAATTGCTTGACCTTCCTATATTTTTCGTCTACTCTAATAATATTTGGGAGAATAAATTGTTATACATACTCAGATTCTGAAAGAACTCCATAAATCTTGTCAACGAGAAGATGGAACAGATGACCAAAAGAAAGGCAGTCAACTTCTGGAGGTATATGCAATTGAGATTCAAATGTACACTGAGACCAAGAATAACAAAAAGCTAAAGGTAAGGATTTCCACCATTTACTTTGTGCCTAGACTTATATATCGAGATGATATATCATAGTATCCTATACTACAATCCTCAATGCCAGAAGAATTTGTTTCCAAAAACAGAACTATGTTTTAAGGATGTTAAATGATTGACCAAATTTTGAATCCGAGCTCTTTAAAATATTGTCTTGTTCAAATTACAACCTGATCATATACTCAGCTGGAAACTTGATATAGAACCTGAAATTTTGTAATAGGCTGAGAGGAAAGTGGACCTAATAACCTGGTACTATCAAATTATTTTGCCACATGGTTGTTGAAATTAACTAAACTAGCCAGATTAAGTAGAGAAAAATCCTCAGCATATGCGGTTTGATTCAAGATTTTCTATTTTAGAAGTTTTGGATAGCTTACCAGGTATTTGATTTATCCATTGTGCGTAATAGGCAAAATTTTTATGCCTGATGGCTCCCAAGGACAGGAAACAAGGTGTGACCGTGTCAGTCTTAAGAACAGAATGCATGCAGGCATTAAGCTTTAGTATACATATTCTTTGTTTCTTGGTCTCTATTTTTGTTATTTGATTTAATTGAAGGCTTGAAATATAATGATGTGTGTCTCTGTTTTGGCTCACTAGCAATTATACCAAAAAGCACTTGCAATCAAGTCAGCAATTCCACATCCAAGAATAATGGGAATAATTCGAGAATGTGGTGGGAAGATGCATATGGCAGAGCGTCAATGGGCTGAGGCTGCCACAGATTTCTTTGAAGCTTTCAAGAACTATGATGAGGCTGGGAACCAAAGACGCATACAATGCCTAAAGTATGTTTTCTATTTCTTCTTTTCATTTCTTTCTTCTATTTACAAATGCACACATAAAGTAAGGCGTTTATATATTACTTGAAATGTGTGAGAGATTAATATCAAGTACTAGGATTATTAGAAACATAAACCCTGCCTTTGAGACATAAACCCTACATCCAGGATTGTATCATTCTATGTACATACTAAATTTGTGACATTTGGACGTTTGGAGCAATTGGACATTCAATTGATATTTTTAATTTTATGAGCTTCAGTAAAGAAGTTTCAATTAGAACTTATGTTCTATTCAAGATGGTTTATCTAGCTGTAGGATTCTTCCCTGGTGAGAACTTTCAGTGAACTGTTTCAGTAGGATCTAACAATGTTAATCAATGTGGCTGACAGATATCTGGTTCTGGCAAACATGCTGATGGAATCTGAAGTGAATCCATTTGACGGTCAAGAGGCAAAGCCGTAAGTATTTTTATGCATCACCATGAGATATGCTTTTCCTTTGTTTCTTGTGCACCTCTCTTATGATGGTTGCTGTTCAGATATAAAAATGACCCTGAGATTTTGGCAATGACAAACCTTATAGCAGCATATCAACGAAATGAAATATTAGAATTTGAGAAAATCCTGAAGGTATGGTTAATGTACTTTGGTGGAGGAATGTTATGACTGTTGATTGTTTCTCTACATGTGCTTAATTTTTAAGTTATACGTTTCAGAGTAACAGAAGGACGATAATGGATGATCCATTTATACGGAATTATATTGAAGATCTCTTGAAGAATGTCAGAACTCAAGTCCTCCTCAAGCTTATTAAACCTTATACAAGAATCCGGATACCATTCATATCAAAGGTGAAGGACACAGTTTCTTTCTGGCTATTTTAGCAATTCTTTCAATGACACTGTAATGTCATTTTTATCAGGAAGATTGCATCTGAAATATTGTGAATTTGGTTGACTTGCAGGAGCTCAATGTGCCAGAAAAAGATGTTGAGCAGCTGTTGGTTTCATTGATATTGGATAATCGCATCGATGGACATATTGACCAAGTGAACAGGTTGTTGGAGCGTGGAGACAGGTATCCTACCCTTGATCTACCTTTTTTTTTTTTCAGTTTGGTATCAGTTCTCTGATTTATTGATGCTGATATGAATGTCCTGAGCAAAGTTTATTACTATTACTGCAGCCATCATGATTATGATCATTGTAAAATGTCATGCAGGTCAAAGGGAATGAAGAAGTATACTGCCATCGATAAATGGAATACGCAACTTAGATCACTTTATCAAACTGTCGGTAACCGTGTGTTCTGAGATTATGTTTATGTCATGATTTCCATCTGGTAGAGGTTAATATTGGTATATTGGTAGGAACTTTTACTCTCTGGTGGAACAAAAAGGTTGCAGAAGCTACTTGTAGAAGGAAATCATTTAGATCGAGTTCCAGTGTGTTTTATAGCTGATGCATTTTGAAGAAAAGGAGTAGAGTGTGTATTCTGTAGTACACAGTTTTGAAACTGAGAAAATTCCAGTCTTAAATTAACCATCCAACAACTTGCACGCATTTAATTTACATATTTGTTTATTTGGTTCATTTTATTATTCCTCTTTTCTTTGAGCAAATTTTGTTTGGTTCGGTTTGGTGGAGATTGGTTCTTTTTTTTTTTTTTTTTTTTTTTTTAACTTGTATTTTGGAAAAAAAAAAAATGTGGGTGGAAAATGCATGATTTAATTACAGACCACAGGTAACAGGTAATGTTCAATGCATGTTTAGAAAAAAAAAAGAAAAAAAAAAAAAAAAAAGAAGATACTAACTGCAAAAGCTTTGTTTTCTTCTTTTGCATTTCTACCGCAATGTTCCGATAATAATTTTTTAAGTGGTTTTTAACTTTTTGATCGATCAAAAGGTTAGATGTATAAAAAGTTATTTGATAATGAAAAATTAAAATATAAAATAATTAATAGTTATTAAAACATTAATAGAACGGTAGATAATACACTTACAGCCTTTATTTTTTAACAATTGAGAAATAAAATTTGATTATTTTAACAAAAATCATATACAGCCAGAGGCTGATCTGTACATGTAGACCAAGAGATCACTGATTTTAATAGTAAAGCCTTTAGTGTATGCTTTGGGTTGGGCTTGGGGGGTGAAAAGCGCCAAAACCTCATATTTGGGTTAAGGTTAGTGTTTTATGTTCATAGCTTTTTAGGAATAAATTTCAATTTAGTTTCTGTAAGAAGTATCACATTTGACATTTTAACTCAATTTAGCCATTAAATTTATATAAAATAATTAAAAAAAATTCTATTTTACTTTTTAGGTCAATTTAATTCTTGAATTTGTATTGATTTTTAAAAATTAATAATTAATTTTTATTTAATAAAAATGTGATTAATTTTAATTGATTCACATTGTAAGTACAATGAAAAATTAAGAATTGAATTACTCAGAATGTTAAATATAATTTTTTAATTATTTTAAATAAATATTATCTTTTTAATCATTTTATATAAATTTAAGAGTTAAATTAGCTCAAAATGTTAAATTTGACTTTTTTTATCATGTTAAATAAATTCAAGGCCAAATTGAGATTTATTTCTAACTTTTAAAAGCATTTCAATTTAATTATTATTAAAATGACTACTTTTGTTTTCTTTTTTTTTTAGAAAAATATGTGTTCGAATATATTATATATTGGCCAAATTCGTAAAAAATTTTGCCCCATCATTAACCTTCAAGTTATGAATTTTCACCTGATAAACACTGCACTTGCAAAATTATTTTATTAAATATTTAAATTTATAAAATTATATTAATTAAACACTTATTAAATAATTAAAAAATATAAAAAATATAATTTAAAAAAATATATATTAATCACGTGCCAAATCAATATTTTGTATATACATACCGAAATCACTAAAAACTAATTTTGGTAATACATAAAAGTTATAAATTTTATAACTCTAACGGTAAAATTATATTTTAAAATATTATATTTTTGAAACAAAAATATTATATTTTTAATACCATATTAGTATTTTCGATTATGGATTTTGTTGAGTTTCCTCCAATCAAAATAAAATTATTAAATATTTTATGGATTTTGATAATACATCTATTAAATATTTTAATTTAATCTATGGAACACTTTACTTGTAATTTGTAAAATAATATCAATTACACTCTTATTAGATAATTAAAAATGAGAAATTTATTATTGTAAAAGTTACACTAACAATATATTAAATTAATATTTTATATATAAAAGTAAAAAATCTTAAAAATTATTATTGTTAAGACGACGATGTGTGAGATAATTATAAAAGTGAAGTTCAAAGCATTATAATATCAATTTTAAAATTTGAAGTCAGTTATAAATTTTTTTAATCAAAATTCAGGAATTAAATTATATATTAAATCCAACAGTAAATATATGATCATCGCCAAAAGTAAAATTATAAAGATCCATAGTTAAGTTATGATTTATGGTTTAAAATAAAAATTATAAAGTAAAA
Source organism: Jatropha podagrica (assembly GCA_947857235.1). NCBI lineage: Eukaryota > Viridiplantae > Streptophyta > Magnoliopsida > Malpighiales > Euphorbiaceae > Jatropha > Jatropha podagrica. The sequence goes on along the minus strand of CANUEP010019259.1, from coordinate 15,268 downwards.
TTAATATTAACAAGTTATTAAAAATAAAAATATTTTATTTTTCAAAAATCATATCTTCTCTTAATACATTAATTTGGAATCTATATATCAATTTATTTAATAAATAATGCAATTTACTAAATAACATTTATAAATAACAAATAAACAATTTTTCACCCTACCATTTATATTTTGTACTGTTCTGTTCTTTTTTTTAAAAAAAAATAAATTATCAATTCATTTTGTATGAATTTATTTTTCGTATTATATTACCATTTCAATCACTCTCTTTTCCCTTTACAAAGAAAATTGAGTTTCCAATCGATTTTAGACCTTTTACTTTCTCCCTCTTTTCCCAACATTCAATGTTGCCTATATGGGCAAATTAGAATAAAATATTGATTTTGCACCGAATGGTCTCTTTCTAAAATTAATTTGACACTATAGAGAAATATTGATTTAAAAAAATAAAAATAAATTAATTAATTATCATAGAGTTCACGGAAATTAAAAATAATTTCAATATATATATATATATATAAATTTTAGGACCACAGAAAAAGTGAAAAATAGGGGCTAAAAGCTCGAAACATAATCAAAAAACAAAATAGAGCAAAAAAGTACATGATGGCACAGAACACTTTCTCTAAGGCCGCCTCACATAACGACCCACGTAGCTCAATTCATACCACTAACATCCCTATTTCACCAAACCTTGTGGCTCTTTATAGGAATTTTCTAGCTGGTTTCTCTTTCTTTCTTTCCATGGACCGCACTCGTAATCTCAAGGAACCCACTTGCTACACTACGTCTACAAGTACATGCTCTGTTTAAAGAACATTCCATGCGTATATTTAGCGATAAATACGGTTCAACTTCAAATCAGAATCAAATCAATTAAAATCGGTATTAAGTCGTGATCATCGGTTTTTTATTTTACACCGTAACTAAAATTGTATATTTCAGGTTGAATTCTTCATTTTTTTTTAGATTGGAATCTATTTAAAATCATCGTGAAAAACATGTTCTTAAAAGTATTCCTGACTTATTTTTTGTTTTATTCTAATTTTTTAAAATATCTTTTAAGAATTTCTAGTACTAATATTTATTATTATTATTTTTATTTATTCAAGCCATAAATTAAAAAAAATTTAAAAGATTTAAAATAAATTATCTAATTTTAGTTTTAAACTGAAACAAAATTGAAACCGACAATTTCAAACACATTTTAAAATTATTTAAAAGCAGTTTCAAAAATTAACTTCTTAAAACTTACAAAAAAAATTCTGCACAACATAATTGATAGAGACAAAGCTAATTGAATTTTTAGTGTCAGAAATAAGACAACTCATAATAATAACAAAATTTGTTTTAATACGTAAAAACAACATTAATAATAAAAGTATATTTTTCATTTCTATATATATTGTGTCTTGAAATTTACTACATCTGTTTCATATTATTTATCACGTTTGGAATATTGCACTTTTTTAAAAAAAATTAATAGCTTTGTCTAAATTATAATAAATTATTACGTAAACTGACTATATTACATTTTATTTAGGCTATATTTGGGTGGATATAATGCAATGCAATGTGATTAAAGATGTAATTTAATGAAAAATATAATGCAATAGAATGTAATTGACATTCCATTACTATGTTTGGTAATACATTTGAAAAATCTTATGCAATGTAATCATCATTTCATTGTTATGTTTGTTTATAAATATATAATGTAATCAAAACATATCTCAAACAATTATACCATAACCATCACTACCACCACCACAACCACAACCACCGCTCCACCAACAAAACCACCGCCACACCGCCATCTCAACCGCCACTTCACCACCATCACTGTCATCTCAACCGCCACTTTACCATAACCACAACTGCAACCACTCCCACAACCACTACCCTCACCATCTCAATTGCCACTCCACAACCACCGATTATTTACGAACACAAAAAAATCAAATAATTTACAAATATTATCAAACACAATCTAGTAATCAAGGTACTATTCTCATAGCCACTCTAATAAAACTAGCAACATATAAAAAAGAAACTAATAAGCTAAAAGCTTGAGCGCACACAAGTTTGAGATGTCAATAAAACACATTAAAAATTTATTTGGACATAGCCACTCCAACAAACTAGCAGTATATAAGAAAATAGACTAAAAAGCAAAAAGCTTAAGCATATATAAGTTTGAGATGTCATTAAAAGAACCACTATTGGTAGATGAAGTCAAATATCTCCATTAAGTAATGCCTTCATAAATGCTTCTCTTTCTTCATTTGGAATCATAAAAAAGATGTCAGTTAGCTCGCAATCGCAGTAATTTTTCAGGCAACCTTATGTCTTTCAAACATACTAAGACCCAATAACTTTGTCAATACACCATTAATCTTCGATCTTTTTTCAGCGGTTTCAACATCTTCTAATGCTCGACTAAGCCTATTAGTCGCTTTTCTGATCTCATTATCGATGATTGTTGCCGACTCTCTAATTACCTTGGACAAAGTTGATATATTTTCAATTCTGCTCTTCTTTGGCTTTGATCCTCCTTCTTCAGTTGTAGCAAAAATTGATGCACTGCTATCGTTATCTTGAATAGTGACATTTTCATTTGCATTTGTTGCAGCTTCTCTCTCTAATTCTTCCACAACATCAGCAGGAGTTTCAACATCTTTTCCAGAAACACGATCTTTTCCAAAGGCAATGCACAACTCCTCATAAAATGGAAAACTCTTGAATCTAAATTGCTCAGCATCTTGATGACTCTGCAAAAAAAAAATGTTATTCAATCATTTATAATATATATTCTATAGTAGTATATAATTTATAATATATATTTTACACTAGTATATTCTTACTTTTAAATACTCTTCCTAAACAGGTTGCTCTGTTGTAACACATTTTCTTTCAGAATTCTAACCAATATCACTACAATTAGTACCCACTAGCATGTCGTGGACGACACTAAAGTGAGTCCTCAAAGTCCTTAATTTTGACTCAATATGTGGCTTTACTTTAGTCCCATGTCCTGTCAACTTTCTCTAAAGTAAATCTTCAATAGCTTTAAAATATCCACTCTTGAAACCACGATCAGCTTTACACCTTCTTTCAACATTCAATTCAAGAAGAGCCTCAATAAGCTTAGACTCTTCTTCATACGTCCATTGCCTTTTATTTGTTCATGGTCTTTTTGGGCTACCAATATTCTCCGTAGCATTTGACATTTGCCTACGACCAAAAAGAAGAGAAAACATAAATGCAATTACTAATGAAGAACTCAATTAGATATAACATCCAATAACATCCAATTTCTTTTTTCTTTTCTCTTTTCTCTTCCAATAACATCCAAGACCCAAAGATTTATCATTGGTTACAACAAATTTAAAAAAAAAATAGTCAAAAATCCCATCATCTCTTATCTAAGATTCTATTCTTATGGTGGTGTGTAATTGGGAACCAAAATGATTATTTAAAGCTACTTTCTTTCCTATTGTTCCAGAGCATCTTCACAGAATGTATAAAGAGGGATAAAAAGCAACATGAACAGTAACCAACATTAATAATATAAAGAGGGATAAAAAGGGTAAAGAATAGTTTCTTGCTTATTTTTCAGTATCTGCACCTCTTTATTTTTCAGTTCTCAGCTATATATAAGGTCTAGAAGAAACTTGGATTATGCACAAACATTAGTAATTAGAGCTTATTATTCTTGCTTCCTAGAATAGTTTTGAAGTCAAAATTCCTTTAATAAAGCAAGATTCTTTTTTCTTTTCCCTTCAATAATTATTTGATATAATGACAGATGGTTTAGCAAAAAATTATGACAAATCATGCTATTGCAGCGAGGAAGCTTTGTTTAGTGCAAAGGACCTACCCCAAATCTTAACACAAGAAAGAAGCAGAGTAGATTGATTCTATAGTGCAGGAATAGCAAATTGGTTTAGCTGATTATGATGGAGCTGGTGTTTTGGGGATAAGCAGAGATATTAGCATCCAAGTTTAAGTCTAGTTCCAACCTCTCTGCAAATATAATTAGAACCATATCACAAATTGGTATACACATTAAAAAGGCTAGGTTATCTATTAGCAACTAAAAATAACAGCAGATACACAGACTTACAATTGAATGGATAATTTATTGAATCATATTATGAAAACCAATTCATCTCTTACTCTACTGAACATATCACAGCTGCAAAATATTTATGATAAAAATATATAATTACTACTAATTTTGGTATTTACTCATTTATGTTTTCTCTTTAGCACAAGACAACTTCATATTCCTGTAGAAGTGGTTTCTCAAATTTCCTAAGTATAAAAAGAGAGAATTCTTTATTGCTGGAGAAAGAATTCTAGTTTCATTATCCAGTCAATTACTGTAAAAAGAACCTAATCATCATGCAGTAAGTTCTCCATAAGAATCAATAATTTCTCTCAGTCGTTTTACATTGAAATAATTAGTATGGACTTTGTATTATACAGAAAGCTCTAGAGAATATAGATGTTTATGTGGAAGCAAAGACTTTGTGTGGAACCTATCCCAGTTGCAATAACATCCAAGCATTAAAAACAGCTACAGAAATGGCATATTATTATCCAAACCAATGGCAAAAATTATTGAATAATGTGATTAATCTCAAATCAAAATCTGAAGTTAGGCTACAGAATAATCTCCAAAAATTACAATAATTGGACTAACTCATTATACATCTGAAGTTACATGTCATCCTTTCCACTCATTATACATCTCAACTACTAAATTCTCTCTCCAAGCACTCCATTCATTTGACGTTCCAATTGTTGAGATGATGTCATGCTCTTCATTCAATACCAGTCTTTGATGTCTCCTTCTATCAAACCTCTCTTCCATTGGATCACTTGACATTTCTGTTCTTATAAAATTATGAAGAAGACATGCCATAATAATTCGATTGCAAGTCTTTATAGGATAGAAAGCGGGACTTCTAAGAATTGCCCTACGTAATTTAAGTATCCCAAAGCATCTATCTATTACATTTCTTGCTGATGAATGCTTCATATTGAAAAATTCTCGAGGGTTAGTAGGTCAGTATCCTTCGTTCCAATCATTCAAATGATATCTTTGTCCTTTAAAAGGTGCAAGAAATCCTTCACAATTTGTGTATCCAGCATCAACAAGGTAATAATACCCTATAATTTTAGCATAAAGAACTATTAAAAATTTTGAAACATAAACTAAAATTAAATTAACTCAAGTTACAAACCTACAAAGGAAAAGGTTTAAAAGTTCAAGGAGAAAGGGATATCATATCAACTCAAGTTGCCAATTTGCCATAAATTACACAGGTACAACCGTTAACAACATTGAACTGCCTACATTTTACATGCAATGCTAAAACTGTATTTCTAGACACGACCATATATCAAAAAGACCAAAAACATTTCAAAACTCACCGCATTTGTGTTAAAACAGAGTGACCAAGTAACTAAACCTTTTTAGATCACTCAGATGCACAAAGAGCATTTCATTAAAATTCTCATTCTGCTGCAACGTGAACAAGTAGATCATCTATTTTCCATATTCAAACAAAGTGAACAAGTAACTAATTGTTTCAGTTAAATTGTTTTATTACTTTCGTTTATTATTGTATAACTAATTGCTATATAAACATAGTATAATAGCATTGAAAATCTAAAACTATTCAAAGTTCAAATTAAGAAACATATCATGTGAATCTATCAAGAACTTGTCTACTTGGAGAAGATTAATACAGAGTAATTTTGTATTATACAAATGTTATTTTCATTGACTAGAAACAAAAAAACATAATATTTGAATCCAAAATGAACACTTATGATAACCAATCTTTATTGTCTACTGCAGTTTTTAGTTTCTAATGTTAATTATTCCATCCAGTTGCTTAAATCACTAGGAATTGAATTATATATGCATTGGTGTAGTTTCTTCGCTATCCATACGTTTATGCAATTGACTTTTTTAGTGCAATATTTGGATAATATAACAACAAGGGCCCCCTTAAACCTATAATGCCAACTATTGCTTTAAAGGGTTTCATGGACCACTATTATACCAAAACATATCAGAAGCAAAGCAATATCTGGTGTTTGGTAAGCCTCATGCGGATGGCTCTTGTCTTCTTGGGACGCAGATCAAGTGGCAAGAACTTCTTGGTCTTGTATGTCTCCCTCAATGCAGCCTTCTACTTTTGTGAAATCACAGTCAAGACTTGTGCAATTGATAACCTTACCACCTTACTTCATCCAACCCAATACCCAAAATAAAATTATGTTTAAGCATAAAAAACTCCATTGTGTCCACAAAATCAAAACATCAAATAACCAATCCCTCTCTAAAAAATCCTAACAAGAATTTTGCGACCAAATCATAAAATAGAAATCAATATAAACATCACCAGATCATGAACCAATTGAATATAATGAAAATATTTAGAGAGAGAGAGTACATCTTGGAAAGCTTGTTAGGAGCACTGCTGGCGACTGCAGAAAGTTTGAGCTTTTGATTTGTCCCCGTGCTCAATCAATATGAGAAGCTAACTACAAATTGTTGATCGGCGTTGAGAGAAGAGTTGTTTGGAGTCTTGACCCGGTCGAGAATCAGCCGGAGTGGTGGTCGGAAGATTGGAGTTGCCAGATTCGTCCTTCAGCTCAATAGCCAGTAAATTTAGATGGTCTGATTAGCGTTAATGTCTAGGTTATAATGTAATGGGAATACATCAATTTTTGGATGTAATGGGTATTACTCCATTTTAAGTGAATGGGATTACATTAGGAATCTTCATTACATTACATTGATGATTACATCTTACCAAACACACCTTTAATATTAATTCTCTAAAAAAATTATTAAATTGAAGTAGTAATTATTGGTCATATAAAAATAGTAAATATAGAAAAAAAATATTTATTACTCCTTGAAATCGTAAATATAATAACTATTTTGAAATAAATTATTTTCTCAAACGTGCTAAATATTATAAAACGGAAATAGTAAAAATTCAACGTTACTCCATTATTCTCACATTTGAATAGTTCCTTTGCTTTTCGTTATTTATTATTTTTCAATATTAAAAGGCATTTTGTTTATTTTATTTTATTTTATAAAAGCCTATTCATGGTGAAATTTCTTTGTCTTCATCAATTAATTTATTTCTTTTTATTTAATAATAATCAATATATTTATTATGTAAGGATTTTTGTAGAAAATGATATTAATATAAAAGAACATCAAAGTTCAGAAATTTGATAATTTTGATTAGTCTAAAGAGAGAAGGAAAAAGGAGAGAGAAATTACAGACCTGGATAACATAGACATCCGATGAAATTAATCTGAAAAAAAATGAAGTATAGGTGGTTTTTATCCCATGTCCAAAAGGAAATTTTTTTTAAAGAAAAGGAAATATTTGAGAAAAATATCAAGGAAAAGGACTTCTCTTTATAAAAATATCAAACAAAGAAAAATTAGAATTTCTCCAAATTGAAGAGAAAATAATAATAAATGAATTAAAAAGATTGCATTCTTTAATGTGAAATAAAGCCCATTTATTTGGCGTGTTAGCCAACCATGACCCATTTCAACACCCGTAGTATGACCTATGTCAAAAAAAAAAAAAAAAACTTATATATGTTAAATCTGGCCAATTCATTGAATACTAATATTTTTTTTAAAATAAATTTAAGAAAAAATAAAAAGAAACCAAATTTTTCCCCAAAAAAACTTATATATGTTACTTATTTTTTTATATAAAAGAAAGTAAAATTAATTTTTCTCTATAAATTTATTTTCCTTTTGATTTGAAGAGAAAATTATCGAAATTCTTTTCCCTTATATTCCTTTCTTTTTCTCAAATAAAATAGTTTTTGCTTATTAATATAAGACAATTTATCTTCTTACAATTGCTGTCATTATAACTTATCTTTTTACAATTATACTAAATAATTGTTCTCCTTACACTTGACAATTTGAGAAATTTACACTTAACTGTCATTTAAGATAAATTTCTCCGTTTTTATATTTGCTTGACTCATTTGAATTAAGTGGTGGCATTTTAACTCCAAAAACTCATCTTCTAGTCATATTTAGAGCTAAAAGGCTATCTCATGAGTACCTACCTAACCTAACCATTGAGTGAGCAAACATACCTTACAAGCACATATTATAAGTTAAATAAGCTTGTATATTTTGAAAATATATGAATTTGGATTGCTTGTCAAAAAATGTGTGGAATATAAATTATAAAAAAATATTTTATTTTATTTTAAAATGAGTATTTTTTTTTAATCATTAATTTTATTATTGTCATTTAAAAAAAATTTCTATTAAATATTATATAAAAAAAATTTTAATAATTACTTTTTATTTATATAATAAATTAAGATATAAAAAACAAATATATTATTGATAATCATTTTGCATTTTAGCAACAACCATTACAAAATTTTACGAAACACTAATAATTAATGAATTGAATTTTATCAACCATCAACCATCAACTATTGACAATTGTCGTCAATAGATATGAACAGTTAAACTAAATAAACACTTGATCTATCTCCTTGGTACACTATTTTTTACTTGAAAATTAAGGAAACTATATTTATTGAATTGAATTGAAACTTGAGAATGAAAATAGTAGGCAAGAACAGAGACAAAAATAAGTTGGTTTTATGGATAGCAAAGGTTCCTACGATTTGGGAAAAAAGAAAAGGAAAACTACAATTGTTTAAAGGTCAATTTTGGCAAAAGACTAAAGCTGTAAATAGGATTTTGATAATTAGGTATGATGATCATTTTGCTACATGTAGTTGCATAAAATTTGACCGTTAGCTACAATCATACTTTTGCTTATACAATTAGGTATCCCTTATTTTCTTTTTTCTTTTATGATAATTAAAGCAATTAAGCTTTTGGAAATGTTGTTTCAGAATAATTAAACCAATTTAGAGTAATTAGTTTATGTTATATTGGTTTTCCAAAATTTTAGCTTTGAGATAGGGTATTAAAGAAATAAAAAAATTGCAACAAATAATGCAACTAAGAGCATCTCCAATGCTTATGTAGATTGTGGCTTACGTGTCCTGTGGAATAGAAAGTGTGAATAGTGATATGACCAAATGTCTATTTACAGACATTCAATTTTAAAAATGTATGTCCAATGCACTAGTTTTGAATCATATTCCAAACTCTCTTTTCCCTTTTTTTATGGGCCAATAATTCAATATACAATCAATTACCAAAGAGCAATAAATGTTCACAATTCAATATTCAACCAATCACGCAATAAATGCTTTTGTTGTCTAAGAAACCTTCTAGAAATAAAAGGTGTAATAAACAATGTTGATTTATTTTTTTATACCTCAACTTAACATCCTAAATAGACATTATAATTAGAGAGTATTTTTTAAAAGTCTTTTCATTATTTATAATATGACAATTAAATAAGAGTAATGTAAATACTTTGAAATATCTTTGTACGTTGTATTACTGATATATGAATTATAAAGCATATTTATATAAGAAATACAAACTATAACTGCTATGATCTTGGGTACATTCGAACTTGAAATATTTCAATACAAAATAAATTAGATTGTGAATCTCTATAAATCTACAACATAAATATTGCTATCATCGATTTGATGAGCTAAGGAAATAATTTATTCTTATTTTAAAGTATTATTTCAGCTTATTGGATTTTACCTATTTTATAGTGTTATTTCAGTCCATTTCCTTTTTTAAAGAATGAAAAAAAAAAATAGTACTAATTATTAACTTGACATGATTGATTTGTTTTTACATCAAATTAAAAGAATTTTTTTTTAATTTTAAAAAGATTGCTTTTGACTAATATGTGTAATAATATAATGATTTTTTTTAGATTTTTCATGAAATGTCATATGAGGTAATAATCTTCATTGACATCAAGGGATAAGTCATATTCATTTGCAACTTGATCAATTAATTGGCGTTTAATTGACTTGTAATTGCTTAAGCAAATCATCATACAATATATAAATTTTTTATTCTTGTATTTAAAATGTGCCATTAAAAAATGCAGAAAATAAATACCTCCTCTATTTAGTGTTACATGCAAAGAATCTAAATATTCGCCGTCATTTTCACCCTTTTTCTCAAAGAAAATTATAATACGTTCGTATAGTTTGCGGAATACAATTAATCCGTCCTTATCTTTTCTAAAATAAATTAATATATCTTTATGTTTTATTTCTACTGTATTACTAAGTCCTTCTATTTATTTTTGATATTTTTTCATCAAATCAACAAAAAAAAAACAGTAAAGTTAAAAGAAATATATTAAAATATTACAGTACAATTTTAATAGTTTGAAAAATATATCTAGTCTGTCTCTTTATTTTTTAAAATATAAGGGATATTTTCGTTATTTTACAAGTTACTTAACGAAAAAAAAATACAAAATTTTAATGAAAGAACCTTGTAGTTTGACAGAAATAAAATATAAGTACCTTATAATTTGATGGAAATAAAATATAAAGACATTTTACTCCATTTTGAAAAAAATAAGGATAATTAATTATATTTAATGTAATTTTTATTTTTTAATATATATTATTTTAGTCTCACTTTCACCCAATAGTAATGGACCTACCATGCCAAATTAGCTATGTGGCGGATAGAATGTGAACACTTCTTTGCCACGTGAAATTATTGGTAGGTTCTAATAATCATTTTTTTTTCTTTTAATATATAATATATGGGAAGGAATTAATACAAATAGAGAAAAGAATGCCCAATGTCGTAGATAGTGATATAAAACATATATAAATTTGACAATGATCTTTAATACATATTATATTTTTAAAATATTTTTTCTATTTTCTAATTTTAAAATTTGTAAGTAATTTTATTAGTTAAAACTACAAAAAAAATTTCTTAAAATAAATAAAAAGGATTATTAAACCGAAAGAGACATTAATGAAAATTTAGGAAAACAAGTCAAATCAAATGGTACTAATTTGGTAAGAACACGTACTCCTTTGCTTACCAACCAATTTCAAGAATACGAAATTAAAAAAAAAAAAAAAAGAAAAAGCTAAATTTTGTGGTCCAAAGAAAGTTCAGCTAACTATTTTATTATAAATGTAGAATTTACAATTTTGTTATATTATTATTATTATTATTTTTTCATATTGCATTTTAAAGCTTTGAGACACAAATTTTAATTATTTACCCCATGATAAGATTATTGTACAAATAAAAAAAAACTCTTTAATTTTCTTTGTTCTTTTTCAAATAACTCATAATCTAAGTAATAATTTTATTGCATTATTAAAAAAAAATCTTCAGTTTTTTTCAATAATTAAATAACTTCATATAAATTTTCTTTTTCATTCTTTTTATTTATTTTTCTTTTCAATAATTTTCAAATATGTGTTTATTTATAATAAATCTTAAATTAGTTTCTCACATAGAATTCAATTTGAAATATAAAAATTGCTGAATATGATTTGCAAAACAGTAAAATCACTTTGATCGAATTAATGAAATTCCGGCAACGGAAAATCCACGTCATCATCTCAATTCTTCGATTGTTTCTCTTCCGATATCACAACGGTCATTAATGGAATAATTTGGTGTTGTCCAAAACCAGTTATTGGGCAGCAAGATATCTCCATCGCCGTAAACACTCAATTAATAAAAAGTTTTGGGATTCGATTTTTATTAAACATACTAATAAGAAGAGGTGAAAAATTTTAACTGTAATTAAATCTCGAACTAAATTCAACTTTTGTAAATAAATCATTAAAAAATCTCAACTTTTACGGATAATTTTAATTATATTTTAAATTTAATTTTTTTTAAACAACCGAACTTCAACGTTAATTATAATAATACTCTAATTTCAAGATGAAGATTCAATAAAAATAATTATTTTATTCATTAAATTAAGTAGAATTGAATTTTTTTTTTTTAATGATATGGCTAATATTCAATAGATAATCAGTAACTGAATCTAAACTTTTGTCTTTTCCTACATTAATTACTACCAACATATTCATTAATTAGGTATCAAGAGAATATTCATATATAATTAAAAGTTGATTAGTGTGCTCGTGTTCTTGTTATTTTATTCAGTATTTGTTTAATCCCAATTTGTTTAGGAGACTTAAATTTAAAATTAAAGTGTCTAACAGGTTCAGAATAAAATAATGATTTATTCCCAAATTGTTTATGAAACTTAAATTTAAAATTAGAGTGTCTAAAAAATTCAGGATATAATAGCAACAAGTGGCAAATTAATTTATTAAACCATTCCTGCAATTGAATCCCGAACTGTATTAGCTGAAAGGAAAATAAATTGAACTCTTCGATTCAATTTTAAGGTGTTTGATTCGATTTCATTTTTGAGGGAAAATAAATTTTAATTTGATTTTTGATGGAAAATAATTTAGTTACGATAAATTATTAAATAAATTGATTATATTATTTTTAATTTGTTTAAATTATAATAAATTAATAAAAATTTCCATTCTATTTTAATAGTAATAAATTAATATTTTATTCCACTTTAAATATTTATTTTTTAATTTTTATAAAAAAAAGGATAAAAATACTGTTATTAGTGTATGAAATACAAGTACTCTCTCAAATTGGCTGCAAGGGAGTATGAAGTACTACATTTATGGGTAGATATGTATTAAATAAAGGCAAAATAATATACAAACTAAATCAGCAGAAGCATCCTTAAGATTTGAAAGTAAAATTTTATTATCAGCTAATAAAATTTTATTTGCAGCTGATCACTCATCTTTATAATTTTATTAATGAATAAAATTTTACAGAGAAATGCATCCGTAAGATCAAAGTTGATGGATTTGAAAATTGATTTTCCTTCTCCAAAAAGTAAATCAGCAGATGCAGACTGAGTATTCCCACATTCCATTTTTCGATTCTTTAGCAGTTTCCATGAAACGAAAATAACATTGCACAGAAACGGAAAATCTGCATTAGCATAAACAGAAGCTGCAGTGATATGACGGATAGTTTGGCAGTAGAAAGATAATAAAGTAGGTAAAGCTTTTGTCAGTTTGCGGTGAAGGAAAAGGAGGAGGAAAGGAAGGTTATGAATTTATGATTCCATCTTTGTTTTTTTGGTTATTTAATTATTATATTTATATTTATTATGAACACCATGAACAGCATTTGTGTCTAAATCTGCCTTTTCATCATACTCAAGAGCCATAGCTCGCCAGCCTTTCTTCTTGTCTTCTCTCTCTCAAGTATATCCTCTTTCCTTTATCTCTCTCTATTTAATCATTTGGGTTTTTTCTGTTTTCTTACGCAAATTTTTTTATTAATTAATTCCGTTATTCAATAATTATCCAGATACACGTTTATATATTCTTGTTGAATTTTGCTTTGAAAGTTGTCTTTTGACTGTTTGCTGACACTTTTTCATTCCCTGTCATCATCATCATCTCATATTCTTCTTCTTCTTCTTGTTCTCTCTTTGGTGCTTTGATATTCAAAGTTTTTGGACTTTGAAAGTTACTCTTGTTGCTTTTCTTGGTTAGTTTCTCTTAAAATTTGTTTGGGGTTATTTTTTGAGGTGGGTTTTTGTTTAATTGAAGAAAATTCTGAATTTTGCCATGTTCTTCAGGTCCATCAACTAAAACTTCTGTTGTAGCTTCCCTTGTAAAATCTTTCTTCTTCTTCTTTTCTATCTTATTGGAGATAGTAATGGGTTTTGAGAAAGAGATTCTTCCTCGTACTTTGTTAAATTCAGTCTTATTACATATTATTGTTAACCATAAAATATTTATTTAGGGGTTGGTAGCCAGCAATTTTGAATTACTCTCGTCTTTTTGCTATAAAGCTGCTTCAAATTCAAATTCAAATTCTGTGGGCATATCGGTGATTGGACTTGAGGTTAATCCAATTCTTATATCTGTCTTTTTTTTTCTTGTTTTCCTTTTCCTCCTTTTTTCTCTCTCAATATTTGTATGGATGATTCAGGATGCTAGTATGTTTCCCCATTCGAAATTCCATCTTTGATTCTTGTCCTGTATTGGATATAATAGGATGTTAGGATGTGTTATATTCCCTTTCAATTTTCATCTTGCGTTCTTGGCTGATTTTGAATGTAATGTGATGCTTTGATCTGTTTCTTAAGTGGTGAAATGTCAATTAGGCAGGTTTTCCTTCGCTTGCAATAGGGTTATTATAGTGTTAAACAGACGTATTTGCTTCCTAATTGTGTTATTCTTGTGGATCATTTGAGTATAATGTTTCATTTGTGTGTGATCTGTTACTAAGAGGTCTTTGAAATGGTAATGTCCTAAGGGACTGGAGTTGGTTGTTTATTTGAAAGATTACCATTGTTGTAATTTGCATATTCCTCTGTTAGAAGCCTTGAACATTATCAGATCCCATGAAAATCTTGAACAGCTTCTGTTTATGAAGCTGTGAATGAGGAAACGATTCAAACTTACATATTTAAGAAAATTTTGTGGCAGTTAATGGAACTTATTCTCTCATTTATTCCAGGAAGAGTGTTGAGAAGTTCAGAACTGTGAGGATAAGGGAATCAATTTATAACTCAAGTATGAGCCAACCTAAAATCAAGCGCAGAGTGGGTAAATATGAAGTGGGAAGGACAATTGGTGAGGGAACATTTGCCAAAGTAAAGTTTGCGAGGAACTCTGAAACGGGAGAACCTGTGGCTCTGAAGATTCTTGACAAAGAGAAGGTTCTTAAACACAAGATGGCTGAACAGGTCTGGTTAGTTGTTTCTGCTTTTTATAATAATGATTCTGTGTTGCATGCTTGACTGTTTCTTTGCCTGTCTTGTTTTTTTATTGAAGGAATTAATTTTACTGCCCTTGTCTTGCAATCGCCGATTCCTTTCTCCGTGTAGTATCATTCATTGTTTGCAATGACTCATTATTTGTAACAGCACCCCTGGTGTTCCAAGGGGCTTCCATTTTTCCTTAATATGTTCTATTATTGGAAAAATTGTGTCAAGCTATTAGCAAAAGAAATAACTCCATATTTAAATTGCATAAAGTATCTTACTTGTTTGAGCATCAATGAAGCGATAGGTAGCAACAGTGAAGCTTATTGTTAGAATCTTATAATTATTGGGGTAGATTGTGCATATATTAGAAAGATACTATGAGATCTTTAGGAGATATTATGATAGAATCTTGTAATTATTGGGGTAGATTGTGCATATATTAGAAGGATATTAGGAGATCTTTA
>CANUEP010019221.1:0-70909 GCA_947857235.1 Jatropha podagrica | reverse complement strand
ATTCGCACTATATTTTTAATTTAATTCGCTTAACTATAATTTAAACAAATTAAATGAACTACCCAATTAATTGTCAAATTTTAAAATTTGCAGTGATAATGTAAAATTAACTGTAAAGTATACCGATCGCGATTCGGACTCAGCGTGCGAAATGCAGCATTCTGCCTCTTTGGATACTCGCCGGACTGCCGCCGGCCGGTCACCGGACCGCCGCCGTGCATGGTGGCCGAAAAATCGCGCTTGCCCAGAAATTGACGCAATTTACATCAAAATGTTCGAAATTCCATGGAGAACTCGATTCTGGCCTTAGTTTTGCGAAACACTGCTTCAGTTGGCCGGAATTGAGCTCGACAGCTCTGCCCCTCCACCGCACACGGTGGTTCCGTTCTGCTTGCCCCATCGCCGGAATTAATGGAGGGGAAACGCTCAGGAGAGCATGGCGAGTCGACCGCGCTCCTCCTTGGAGTCTCCACCTCACAGAAACGGCGAGAATCGCCGGAAATGCCCACTGCACAGAGACGCAATCTTCCAGTCGCGATCTCCTTAGTTTCAGGCACCGATCACGCAAACTAAGACCACCATCTTCATCCTCTCGTCGAGCTCTTGCGTTTAGAGCCTTTGATCGTCGGTTTTCATGCCCGGTGGCCGGAGAACGTGAAGGAGAAAGGGAGTAGGCGCTGGGGAAGAAGGGGAGCGCGAGAGAGAGAGAGAGAATTTATTATTATTATTATTATTATTTATTTTAATTGATTTCGGTTCGATTTGAATCGATTCGGTCCACTTATCAACTCAGTCTGGTTTTCCGTTGATTTCGGGGTTTTCAATCGAGTTTAACTATTTAAATTCGGTTTTCGGATTCGGTTTGCGGCATAAAATATTATTTTCCCGCTAATTCTCATTGGTGAAAATTTACAATTAAAATTTCTTTTGAAAATAAATTAACGGGTCATTTCAATTAATTTTAAAAATATAATTATTTAGATATAATTTTTTAATATTTAGATAATAAAATTAAAATTTAAATGGAAAGAATATTATTTTGACTTTAAATGATAACATACCTCAATTTTTTTATTTATTAAATATATTTATTTTTAATTTATCAAATCATTTTACTATTTTAAAATGTATTTATTGAATTTAATATTTCTTTGCTCTCTCTCTCTATATATAAAAGAGAATTCACTTTGATCTAAATGATAAAATAATAATAATAATAATAATAAATAAATAAATATTATTATATTTCTCACCTCAATTTATTAATTCAATTTTAGTGAAATCCTTTCAAAACTCAAATGCTAGAATTATATATATTATTGTAATAATAATTACATGAATTAAAATATTATAAATAATGTATATATACACACAAAGCAATAAATAAAAAATTTACAGTTTTATACGATTTATTAAAAATATAATACATTTAAAAAAATATAAATGGATTTATATTTAATTTTTCTTTCCGTTCATCCCCATATGACACATATGACATATGACAGATAACAAAAAAAATATTATTAAAAATAAAATAATAAGAGAAATCATGCGATGCATAAGAAAAGAAGATTATAAAAAAGAAAGAAAAAAAAAAGATCAAAGAGTTAAGATTACTTTAATCGAAAAAGAAAATGTAATACAATTAAAATTCAGAGTATCGTCAAGCAACAAAAGAAAAAGAAGAAAACTACGATAAAAGAAAATAATTGGAATTGATTAATACCAAAGTATATATAGATAGAAATAAGTCTATATATAAGGAAAAAAAAAATCAAAGGTATTAAAAGTTTCAATTTCAAAATTCAAAAATTCAAAAGTTTTAAAGTTTCAATTATAAAATTCAAAGATTTTAAAGAATTAAATATTTAAAATTTTAGATATAGATATATATTAGATTAGATATAGGAAAAGAAATGTATAAAAATTAATTAAAAATTTAAAATATTTATAAGAAAAAGAAAAAAGCACATACTCAAAGAAGAGGATGCCAAATAAAATTTTTAAAAAATGTTTTTATTCAGAATTGTATATATATATATATATATTGATATTGATTGATGATATTTTTTCGCATTTTAAGAGTTGACATTCAGTTTAATTATTATTAATTTTACTTTTAAAAAAGCTATTATTAATTTTCTTGAAAATTAATGTAAAATATATTTATGATGAGATTGTCTTTATGCATTGTTATATGGCAAACCTAATGAGAGACAATATTTAGAAGCTAGGAATAGATGAATACATAAATTCATCCATTATTTTAGGAATTAGTTTTTGAATGGATGAATTTATAACATTTCTAAATTTTATGAATGAACTGTCGTACATTTAAATTTATAAATTTCGATAATATTGTATATATGTTTATGCTAGCAACAATAGCTTTTAGGGTTTTTTTATATACAAAATATTAATTTGATACGTAGTTAATATAACTTTTTAGCTAATAATTTTCTCAAATTTTAATTATTTAATAAGTATTCAATTGATCTATTTTACAAGTTAGAGTGCTCAATAAAATTTTTAAAAGTTGAAGTATTTTAAGTGTAATTTATAACTTGAAATGTTTGTAAAGTCAAAATAAAAATTAAAGGGATCATAAGATTAAAGTAACACTTTAGAGATAGATTTGTCAGTTTTCTATTTGGTTCTGTTTAATGTTTTTTACAACTGGAATCGTGTGGCTGCCCGAGGTCGAGGGCTGAAATAAATTCTACCCTTTCTGTCATTCAAAATACAATTCTAGACCTATGAACAGGAATACATTAATCCCACACCTTGAATTGTTGTAATCGAGGGTTCAGTGAACTGTCAACAAAGAGAGGAAGAGGGCTGGATCAATCGATTGTATTCGGCTAACATGAGAGCCAGAAAATTTCTTCTCTCTGGTTCCCTTTCTTGTTTTGTAAATCTACCTCAATTCTTTTGATATACTATATGATATAACATTTCATTTCAGTACTTCAATGACTGCACCAACTTCAAAGGCTACTTCATCCTCTCTCTTAATGAGCGTTCCTCAAATCCATACATGTTTGAGTCCAGGTGATGACGGTTATTCAAGAAACCGTCGGGTCAACCCGGTGCAGCGCCTTCGCTTGCCGCCTAGACTCTATACTGCTCCTTTTTGCATTTCTTGCTTCCTGAACAACCGCCGTGGAAAGCATTCTTTGATATCAATAGCTTTACCTGCTGCTTTTGTTGAAAAATCGGCGTCTCATTTGCCTGCTGCTTCTGTAAGTAAACTGCTGCAACTACTGTTATTTCTTCTCCTTTTTTTATTCTTGGAGCATATTTGACAAGTGTACTTTCTTGCCTCTCTTGTGTGGTACTGATTAAATTTGATGTTGGTTAAACAACGAGTAAAGAGACAGGGATAATTAGAGTTGACTTGGGTGCATGTAAATAATTAGACAACTCACTTTCTCTTGGAATTAGTTGATGGATGGGATTTTTGTAAATAAGATTTAAGGGAAACTGAGAATTCTGTTGATTGGAATTTTTTTTTTTTTTTTTTTTTTTTGAGAATTCTGTAAACCCATTATGAATCTCCACATATCAGCTCCATTGCAGGCAATTCCCCAAGATGATTCCACAAAGCACAAAACCCTTCTTATGGAGAGCTATCATGAACACCAGAAGCTCAAGGTCTTGCTTGCTAAGCTCAACAGGAAAGGCTCTTGCCCTTTGCAGATTCTTCATGATGATGGAGATTGGTCCAAAGATCAGTTCTGGCTTGCCATCAGATTCCTTAAACATTCTTTCAGATCCCAGGAGGTGTTTCAGGTATTCTCTCTTGAAATATTAATGATTTCAAATTCCAAGTCTTTTTTATATGGAGTGAAGAAAAGTAAAGTTTTTTGGGTTTCTGCTCCTAGTTCTTAATTTGTTCAATGATTGATTGAAAGATGTGAGATTTTTAGATACAATGCTGATATGCTTATTAAAAAGATGGGAAAAAAATGGAAATTGATTTCAATTTTTGGTTTAGATTCTTAGTCTTGTACTTCATAGTCAAACTTACGTATTTCTGGACAGGTGTATAATGTTTGGAAGGACATAGAGAAATCAAGAATTAATGAATTTAACTATGAGAAGATTATAGGCTTACTAGGTGAAGAAGGTCTGATGGAAGATGCATCTTTGGCATTTATGGAAATGAAGAGTTTTGGTCTGAGCTCTTCTAAGCAAATCTACAATTCTTTAATTCATGGTTATGCTAAAAATGGGAAGTTCGATGATGCCCTATTTTATCTTAGTCAAATGAAAGAAATGAATTTATCTTTGGAAAGTTATACTTATGATGGGTTGATTCAAGCTTATGGTAAGTACAAAATGTATGATGAGATGGGTATGTGCCTGAAGAAGATGGAGATGGATGGGTGTTCCGCAGACCGCGTCACTTATAATTTGCTTATCCAAGAATTTTCACGAGCCGGTTTGCTTGCAAGAATGGAAAAGGTATATCAATCCATGAGAACAAAGAAGATAAATTCTCAATCATCTACTTTGATTGCCATGCTTGAGGCTTATGTTAACTTTGGTATTGTTGAAAAGATGGAGAAGATTTTAAAGAGGGTTTGGAAATCAAAAGCTAATTTGAAGGAAGATTTAATTAGGAAAATAGCCGAGATTTACATTGAAAATTTCATGTTCTCGAAATTGAATGACTTGGGAGACAATCTTTCTTCAAGAATTGGTAACACAGATCTTGTTTGGTGTTTACGCCTCCTTTCTAATGCTTGTTCTTTGAGCAAACAAGGCATGGAATCTCTAATTAGAGGGTTAAAGGAATCAAAAGTTTCTTGGAATGTAACATTTGTAAATATTATTTTGCTAGCCTACCTGAAGATGAAAGACTTCTTGCGCTTGAAGATACTATTCTCAGAGTTAACCAACCTTCTTGTGGAACCTGATATGGTGACTGTTGGAATTCTATTTGATGCATATGACTTAGGGTTTCATGGGATTGGAATTTTAAATTCATGGAGAAGGACGGGCATTCTTTACAGAAGCGTGGAAATGGAAACAGATCCGCTGGTTATCACTGCATTTGGAAAGGGCAAGTTCCTTAGAAGTTGTGAAGAGGCATACGCCTCTCTCGAACCTAATGCTAGAGAAAAGAAGTGGACTTACTCTGATATGATTGATTTAGTGGCAAAGAATAATAGAAAGGAGCAATCTCAGTTGATGATAGATGAATGAAACCAAAACAAGAATCAACATATGCCAACTCAATTAGGGTATAGTACTTTTCAGATCAGAAATCTTAACTTGCTTGTGTGATTAACTAAAAGCATCACTTCATCCTGTAGACATGTTTTCTTTATATTGCCTAGTACTTGGTGTTTTGCATTATTTGTTACCAAGATTAGAAGAAACCTTAAACTGGGTGGGCTCCTTTCTTCATGTGACAATGCTTGGTTTTGATTTTGTGATGTCAATTCAACTAGTACATTAAAAAAAGCGATTAGGAGCGTTCATGGGTTGTGGAGAGGATGTGTAATTTATGTTATGTCATTTTCTTTTTATTGAAAGGTTATGTTATGTAGTGTAATTGATTTTGGTTTTACACATTTTGAAACCAAAACTATGGATCATTGACTAGAAATGTTGGGTTGGTTGGTTTTTGGTTTGAATTAGATTCAATTTGGGTTTTAAATCCTTTCGGCTTAGGTCTCTTCGAATTTTTTTCTTCTACATATATTTTAAAAATGGTCTCTTAGTATTATAATTAAACTTTCTTTTCTTAGGGTAGTGTAAAGTCATGTTTTGTTCACTTTCACTTTGAAATTGAGAACGAAATCCAATTTTTAGAGTATATGATGATTTTATTTTTCAATTTTTTATAATATTTTATATTTGTATCAGTTGAATATATATTGAAATTATTCTAAATATAACTGAACAAATTCATTTTACTTATTTAAAAAATAAATTTGGAATCACATTTTTTGAATTTTGACATGATTGTATTCCAGTTATAAAGTGAAACAAACAAGTTGCCAAAGAATCAGAAAATCTGAACTAAAATGGTATTTGAATCTGTTACATGTTCACTAAAGAGGATAGAACCTACTAAATGTTTCAAACATGAAGGGAAGATAGGAGAGAATGAATCAAGATTCAACTTCAGTTCATAGTTCCATTCAAATTCCAAACCTGTATTTATATTCAATAAAGAAGTAACAGTTTCAACATACTTAACAAACTAACGTACAATTAATGAAATGGACTAACAAAACCTGTATTGCTTAGCTGAATGACCACCAACGAGTCGAAAAAAAAAAAAAAAATGACTCTTGAGTTGCATTTGGAAGCTACAAACAAAAACTAATTTTAATATACTGACCCTTGTAAACACTGTACAGTTCGTAGGAAAGCAATACTAACATTCCAAGAAACAGTCTAGGGTTTCCAGAGTTTGTTAGAACCCTGGGATTTTTCAGAGGCCGAAGCTGTACAAAGTGCAATCCTCAAGATGTGCAGAACTACAGATAACAGCTACCGATTTGAATATTAACTTTAAAAAAAGATTAAAAGGGCTTTTGATGCATGGATTCCTTTAGTTGTCATCCTGTACTGTCAAAGTTCTAAAGAACATTTCTATTTCTTCTAACAATCTCTTTTTCCCAGTTCCTAAACTGACAGAATCATCATCTAGATGCATGTCAGATGATATCAAGTGAATGAGATACTCACAAACTTCTCCTAATTCATCTGTTATGGGCACCCTTTTCTCCATATGCTCTTCTGTACTGTTATTTTGAACATCTCCAGTGGATACATGCTTCCTGCATTCCTGCAAAGTAATGAAAACGCATAAATATTGAATATAATATTATGTATTATCTTTCTAAAAGTTACACTGCTATCCCTAAAGCAGGTGTGGGAAAGGGCCTGTTCAGGAATGGACTGGAACCATGGCCCATGGTTCAGGACTAGACTGAATCAGATGGATCAGTTCCTCTTCGGGAGGAACCAAGGAACCGGCCTTACTGGCTGGAACTGACAGGAAATCATCAGGTTCTGAAGTAAGTGTGCGTGTGTCTGTGCATGTATATACTAAAAAGGCAATTACTAAAGCCAAACCAATTCCAGTTCCAGCATTTTCAATTACAGCTCAGGAAGACCATAAACCAGAATCAGCATGAAACCAGCCTGTGGTCACTTTAAGACTTGAGTTGTACATTAGCAGAAGAACCATATCATACCTGAAGTACCCTATTTAAACAAGCAATTTGGTCTGCCTTTAAGAATTCAGATTTTACCAGCTGTCGAAATAAAAGCACCATCTCAATGCTAACATTACTGGCTGCAAGGTTTTTAATTATACCAGAAATGCAGGGATCATCAAACACAGTGTTCATCCACTGGGGACATTTTTGAAGTTTTAGCAACGAGACTGCTACATGAACTGCAGGCTTGTGATAATTAGTGAATGACTTCGATGGTAAGCATGGAGTAGCCAAAGAAAGTGCCATCTCTTCTACAATCAGCCTGCACCAGGTATTATCTGCAGTAACCCTCGTCTCCTTCATGTTCAGCTTTTCCCATCTTGATATTGTTGATAGGCATAGGCTGCAGTTTATGGCCACTTGGATGTCACTGTAAAATATTAGGCCTTCTAATATAGCTATCATGGACATTAGGTAACCAATGGAACATTTTAGTTCCTCTTTTGTTCTGTTTATCTGTTCTGATAATCTTTTAATGAACTCCAACAAGCAATGTGATGCAACAAGCTTTACTAGAGGAGAACCGAAATGCATCAGCCTACACAAGTCATGGCAGTTGATGCTGAGAATTGAAAATGGTTGTCCCCCATTAGATGGATCAAGTAGAATTTGCCAATCCACTGCCCCAGGGAGGAGAACTTGCAAACTAAGATAGAGAGAAGTTAGATTCACAGCATGAAATGATATAGTTGTTCTTAATAGAACGCTTACCATCTTAAGGAGAAGCACAACAGTAAAAGCACAAATATCAGTGCTTCACCACTGCTTGTTCCTTCGTTGAAATCAAGCAAAGCAGGTCCCTTTGAACAGGCCTCATGAATCATGTTGTTTATCATAGATGCCAGAGAAGTATTAAAAATGATGGCTTTTGAAGCTCCTAACAACGCTTTGCTGGTGGAATGGTGCAAAATCAAGGAAAAACACGCGATTACTTGTAGACCTTCCATAGACCACCTTTTTGCATCAATGGTCAGGTTGAGGAATTCCATCAGCTATAAAACAAGGAAAAAGAGCCAATCAGTTTCAAGGTATTATGAAGATACATACATGAGCTTAAGTTCAGATTCAGTACCTTCATGGTCACTGCAAGCCAAGCCTCATCATCGCACAGTGCTTCAGGGTGTGCTGAACGTAGAATATTAAACACTAAAAGCGAGGTGGCTTTGAACATTGATGGGGAAGAAAAATAACTCGGGTAGTAGTAGATATTTCGGATTGCATTGCCAAATCCATTCATACATAATTGGTCTGATGCAGCTGGAGAGATGCTGATAATTGTTGCCAAAAGATTTACTATTGATATAACGTCAGTCTCTTGGCTTGTTTCCTCCACCTGCAGCGTCAGTAGGCATACCAAAAGCCTTGCTACATAATTGTCTTCTGATGTTGCGAATTCTGCAATTATTTGCTCATTTATAATTTGACTACGTTCCCCATTAAAAACAATCTGGGTCGCATTTGAGCCATTGCTCCTGCAAAATTTTAGGATTTGGTAAGACAAAGGTTTTCTGAGTTTCTCTTGCTGAAACAACCATTTTAGTGACACCAAGTGAATTCTTGAGGAAGACAAATCCCATTCAGTTTCAGTCAGTACGTGAAACAGGATCTTCTCAGCTTCTGGACTGTAGTAGTTGTGGTAGTTCGTCTTCACAAAAATCCGATATAGACCATAAAGATTTACTAGTTGCACCATTGTTAATATATGGGTGGCCTCACTGCTGTTGACAAGAATATATTGTTCAAGAGAAGCTAATACAGATTTCTCATCTGCAAGCCTGTGAAATAAAATTCAAAAACCTGAGATAGATAGGTTATGGATAGAGATCCTTAATGGAGTAAAGTAATTATTCATGTTATGTGTAAATTAACTTATCAACCAGGATTAGAGGATGAAGCTCAAGACCTGTCGTTATATAAAGAACTGGTATGTAAAATCAGCAAAACTGCAGATTGACAACCAGACAATGCTGGATTTTGGGAGGCCTTCTGTCCAAGAAGAAATAACAGTTCAATAGGATCAGTTGGAAGATTTGAAGCAGCATCCCTAATGGGTTGACCAGTATCATTTCCCAGAAGAACATCCACAAGTGAACTGAGCATTAGATATACTCTTAATTTCATTTTTTCGGTAGGGAATACCCCAAGATATCCAAATGATAAGCTGAACCAAGATGATTTAACCAATATCTGTGCAAATTGTATGGCTTGGGCGTCAGAGTCCTGAAGCAGTATAGAATGGAAAGTTTCTAGTATCCCCAAGATAATTTCCTCATCCACTTCATCAATGATTGTTGCAATCCAAGGTAAGATATGTGACGTGCATATATCCACAATACAACTGTGCAATTCTGTGATAGTAGATTTGTGTCTGGATATTTCTTCACGTCCATATCCATATGCCTCCTTAAGCAGGTATAACGCATGCAAAAGTTGACTTGGATCTTTTTCAGAGATATTCAGACAAGCTAAAATGGCATGTGTTATTGCTTCTCTAACTGTTGATATTATATCTGAAATTCCATGGAATGATGGAGACTTTAAAAGAGCTACGAAAATTGAGCAGACTGTTATGAATGTCTCTGTAGACATGCCCATCTCTCCATCAGTATGCCTCTTAAACATCTTTGCCAAAACAAGGACTAGTTCCTCAATGTCGGAAGTTGATATGATTCCAGGGAAATCAGAAATGCCATTCCATATGAGCTTCAGTGTTTGATATTGAACAGGATGAAAAGGAACTTCAGATATATGACATAGAATTGGAATTAAAATTGGAAATCCAATGAGCAATCTTTCTGTGAAACCTTTCTCAACTTTTGAGAAAAGATCAAGAAGGCGCAGGCAAGAGTTGACAACTGAATCCTTACATTCTGTCCACAGAGAAATTGATGCACTCAACAACTACATTTTGCAGAATAAGAATTTCACTTTTGAGATTGAAAAGAGAAGGTATTATTCCTTGACAAGATAGCATGCTTATCTTTATTGAATGTGCAGTACTTCAAGCAAAATGCAATCACAATATCAGATGGTTGGGAAGTGTAAATTCTGTGTAATATTTGCAAATTGAATGCTCAGAAAAAGTGTCCTAGTACTAGAATGAACTTAGAGGTCTCGACTTCAATGTTTGCACTGTGCACACTAAGTTTACTTACCTGACAGTCTCAGTATTTCAAATACATAGTCCACAATGTTTTCTTCCACTAAAAGTTGGATCTGTTTTCCTGGAGCTCCTTCACATGACAAATAATGAAAGATTAGATCTAGTGTGCCGATTTGGATTTGCCTATCTGATGAAAGGAGTGGTCCTTTTATGGCCTCAGCAAATAAGAGATTCAGAGGAGGACTATCCACTCCATGGTCAGTTGTTTGCATAAAGTTATCGTCTTCATCAGAACTCATGCTGCTTGTGTCATTTGCATATGCATTCTCAAAAAACCCCTTCTGAGCAACGGTTGTCAATAATGCTAGGACCAAGGACAAAAAGTTCTTAGTTAAGAGAAGGTGAAAGTGAAGATGAGGTGAGCAGGTCCTTGCAGTATCATAAACACGGGTAAAACGCTTGAATTTTATCAAATCCAATCCTTGAGAAAAAGAGATCATAAATTTTAAGCTTCCTCTAGTTGTAATGAGGAATTAAGGTATGCATTCTACTAACGTGTGCAAACCAGTGTAAAATTGCCATATTCTCATAGTTCCAAAGACATTTTGTACAAAAGATTTCAATAAACTTGTCACACTAGGAATCCAGCATGGGAACTGAAATAATAAATACAAAAAAGAATAATAATGAAAAAGGAAATGTCTAGAAGAATCTCTCTTACCTATGCAGTTCAGCCGGACGGTATCATCTTGGGTCTTCACAAGGGCTTCCAGTGACAGATGCAAAAGCTTAGGACAAAAGGCAAAAAGAGAGTCAACTACATCACCATTCTCACGCTGACATTGGAGGCTTGATAGTTTGTACAGAACAAACAAGATCTCCCCCCGAATTTCTTCACTGAACCAAAGGAGCAAAAAAGCATGGAGAGAAGTGAAATTATGCAGTTGGTGCATGGTGAAAGTAAATTATGATTGTAGAGGGTCCTTTCGTAGCTACCTTGGCAACTGAAGACCTGTAACAAGATTGGATAAAAGAGCATCTCTGTCTTTAATCTGAATGTAAGGATCATTTATAGAACAGTTCAAGAGGGCCCCGAAGCAGTGAAGCTGCACTTGGGATCACATGTGGAGATTAATAAATGAAGGTATTTATTTTTCACCATATTATTGGCAAGAGAACACTTTATTTGAAAGAATTCAACAAGTCTTGATGCATGCTGTTAAACTTACAGACCAAATTCTGTAACTACACTCCCTGATGAAGGCTAAAGACTAAAGATCCCAATCATGAAAAACTAATGCACAAGTCTTCTCACTCTAGCTCTCTTTCCGTCTTCTACCCGTCTACACTCTCTCTTCTTTTTTTCCTTTCCCCTGTATGTCTGTAAACCTCAGCTACTTCACCTGGTCACATCATTACTTTAATGTACCCAAGTCAGACGCACATTGCACGGTTGAAATAAATGGGTACTTAAAATATAAGCAAAGACATAAGAAAAGAAAATTTGTACATGCCTATTCTGGACTAGCGCATGTGCACAATACTAATCCAGCATAACTGTAAAGCATTTTCAGCATAAAATGAAAACCGACAGAAAGCAAAAACGTGCAAACACAAAATTGAAACAATTATACAAGGTGAAGATGCTCTAAGCTATGACAATCCAAGATTATCCAAACTATAAGGCTTGAAATTACCATTTCTCAGAAATATAAACTCTATCGTGATGTAAAGATATACAGTTTCCCTCTATGCGAACCAGCTTGAGTAATTTAGACTCTACATCAACACCAACTATTTTGCTAGTTAAGCCAGAAAAATCTTCTCCAATTGGCATGTCAATCAGTTCTTGTATGTACCAGAGGCATCAACTGATTCTAGTTTGAAAGCGGTAGAATAGAACTTTTGACGGAATAATATTGTTAAAGAGTAACTCATTCATGTTCATAATAATAATCCTTCTGAAGATTGAATCAATCACTTGATGAACAAAACCTGAATCATCATACACACCAACCAACGCTATATCCTTGCCATAGTTTCTTCCTAATATCTATTACAAGTGATTAACTAGTAGGAGCTAATATAATTATTTTACCGTTCTTGCTAAACCTCACAACTCCACTAGTTATTAAGCATCTTTAAGCCACTTGACAAAAGCTCTGGTAAGCTTCACTCCGCATATGAAGTTCCAGCAAATATTACTTTTTGGTTATATTAGTGTTTGAGCTTATTAACAAAACCAGGTAAATTAAACATCATCTTTTATCAATCCAATAAAAAGATGGATGAGTAAAAAACATTAAATCGGAAATAATTTTCCTTCATTTTCCAAGGAAGCAAACATAAAATTAGTTTAAAAAATAACGCAACGTTACTCACCATATACACTTGCCGCCGACTCCACACCAAAGTTCCAGAGGAGATATGATCGGCCACTCTCATAACAAACTCATCACAGAGAGATCCATCGCGTGATCCACAGAGTGTTGTGATAAGATCAATGAGCTGGCGAGCGAGGGGATCATCGTCGAACAAGGAGAGAGCGGAGACGAGAGGGGAGACGAGGGAGTGAGGATGGAAACAGAGAAGAGAATGGAAAAAAGAAGGATGAGAAAGAGCGATTGAGAGCTGTGAAAGGGCATAGGAGACATGGTAAGTAGGAGACCGCGGGTTGGTGATGAGATTGGAAAGACAGAGTAGGCAGATAGCGCCGCCGTGGTTGGTCGGAAGAGAAAGAGTGGAGCGGTGGCCCTTTGAACATTGATGAGGAGAAGAATTGGTGAAGGATTGTGGAGGTATAATTGATTCTTCGTCGATGAAATCGTCCAGATCTAGGTCGGAAGTTTGCGAGTCCGGCAACAACATGGCGATGGCGAGACAGAAAAGAACAGGAGTGAGTTGTTTGAATTCAAATTTTTGAGCGCGCTGAGCGATGGGCGTTCCAACTCTCGCGCCAATGGTTTGATTTTCTTATTTTTTTTATATAAACCAAGGCTCATCCGTATCCTATCGTACCCTTAATTTTACTCAGCTCTAATTACAATTAAGATTTTTTATTTCTATTTATAAATGTATTTAGTAAGAATCAAATTAAAAATAAATTAAATGATAAATGCAATAACACATTACCTTTAATATATTTTTTTAAAATAATTTTTAATATAAAAACCAAACAACTAGAACTCTAAGATTATATTTAATATGATATAATCAACGATGTAATAAAATGGATATATATTGTATATTATATTATTTGATTAGACTTTTTTTGAATAATATAATGCAATTGAAATTGCATGTGTAGTCTTCATTATTTAAATTGATATAATTTTCATTGCAGAAAAAAATATATGTATTTATATCAAGCACATCTAATACAAATTACATCAAATTATCCAGCTAAATACATAAAATTTCCCTATTAAACTTTTTCATTTTAATCATTTGTCAATTTAAACTTTGCTAGAGACCTACTAAGCCTCTTAACTTGATCTTTTAATGATTTATGAGCCCCTTGCCAAAACTGAAATAGTACCACGTGAATTCAATGTTCAAAAAGAGTGTTAATGCAATATTCTAATCCAACGTGGTACAAACGATAGTGTTTTGCTAAAAAATAATTGGAAAACACACAGTTTCCTTCCCACCTCATTGCTGCGCCGCTACTGAATCAGAAAACAAAAAGAACAATAGTCAAAGAAGCTAATAGGGACAAAGAGAAGGTCTAAATGTCCAGTCCTTAGCTGGTTTTGCTAAAAAAACATAAGAAAATAGAAGGGTGGTAGCTGTCTCGATCAAGATTCGCAACTCAACGCCTCCTCCATTTGTTGCGCTACACAAGTCGAAAGTGGAGAGGAAGAGAATAGCGGAGAGGCGACAACGGTAAGTTTGGGTTGATCGAAAAGTGGAGAGGGAGGAGTTAGCGCTGGTCGAACACAAGTAGACAGTGAAAAAAAATAAATAAAAAATGGAGGCGGAGAGCTATGCACAATCGAGGAGATGGAAAAAGATAGATTTGGGTCAGGGCTGATTTTGATTGATTAAGGTTTGATGTGGCCCAAATTATGGGTTTTATTTGGTTTTTTAATTGATTTGTAGATTTCTAATGGATTTAAATTGATTTAACAAATATAAATGTCACGTGGAATAAAATATATAGGCGTGTTTAAAAAAATACGAAAAAAGAGTAATTGTAATTTCACACTAAATTCTATGACTGAACAAAGGCTTCGTAAGGGCCTAGTTAAGGGGCCTAGTCGGTCCCTCTCCAAGTTGAAGTTGACAAATTGTTAAAAAAAAAGTTTAGATGGGATATTATGCATGCGGCCTAACCCACCCCAATGAATACTTTACTATTCAAGAATGTTTATTATTATTTGACCACCACAATCAATATCATTGTTCCACCAAAACCACAACACTACCACCACTTCAACCACTCTATGACCATTATAGCGCCCACTACTACCACCATTGCTTGACCAATGCTCAACCACTCTTACCATTATCTCCACCACCACCACCATCACCGCATCACGATTCCACCATCTCAACCGCCATTATCACTACTCCACCATCACCACCGCCTTTGTGCAACCATTACTGCTACCGCTCCATCGCCCTGACCGTTAGCTCAACCACTACCACCGCTCTACCACTATAACCATCACCCTGCGTCACTGTCACTACTATCTCAATTGTTCTACTAGGATCACCACAACCACCACCACATAATAAAAATTATATTCTAGTGTTAAATATGTAACACAAAATAAAATTTATATTCTATTCTTTTATTTTATTATAAGAATGAGAAGAATAAAATGAAAATCACTAAAAAAAAAATCAAAATACCCATAATTGTATATTATAATTTATTTTATTCAATGAAAATATATGAAAAAAATTAATTTTCAATGACTTTAACTTTTATTTCGTTACATTACATTTTTTTTAGCTTACCTTCTTTTAATTTTTTAATTGAAATAAATTTATAAATACAAATGGTTTTTAATAGCTTAATATAATGAATAACTTTTATTCAAATATTTCTTTTGTATTAATAATTATGTGGTGGTGGTGGTGGTGATGGTGGTAGAATGGCAGTTGTTATAGTGGTTATAGTGGAGTGGTGGTAGCAAAGGAATGGTGATGATAGTGGTGGCGGTGTGATTAGTGGTGGTAGTATTTTAATTACATTATATATTTACAAACAAATATAAAAATAGAAAGGTGATTACATTCCGTAAATTTTCTCAATTACATTATCAAGCATAGTATTGAAAGCTTAATTACAGTTCATTCCATTATATTTTTCATTATATTATATTTTTTATTACATTATATTATATCCAACCAAATATAGTCTAAGAGTGAATAATAACTTAATATAATTGAAAATCTAATCAAATCAAATATAATTGGTTTGATTCAATTTCATATTTAAGAAATTTAGTTTTAATTCAATTTTAATAGAGAACATTGATTAATTTTTATCCGCATATCTTTTTTATTTGCCTAATTGATTTTCTTTTTTTGCCTAGGATAGCTTTTTCGATCAAGATAGTTTTTTTTATTTGAAAGGACCAAGCTGGTTTGGTTAGAAACGGATCGATTTATATCTTATTCAATTGTTGTTTTGTTTTTTCCAAAAAAAATCAATAAGATCGAACCAAATCAATTTAGTTTTGTTCACTCCTACAAATAGCAGAAAATGAGTAATTTGAAAAATTCCAAAACAAATAGATAGTTTCAATTGATGAGTTTTTTTATATTTGATTATAATTTATTATTGAATTGGCAGCAATAGGAAATAACAAAAAAAAAAAAAACTGATGAACATAAGAAATTTGACAAGGGATTTTGACATTGATTCTTGATTCTTATTTTTATAGATATATCTATTGAGAATAGTTGCTATTGTTACTGTTCACTGAACTAAACTTGATGCATGTACTATTATTTTAGTATTTTATATTTTTTGCTATGATTTTGATCTTTTATATCTTTGACTAGTTAAGAGTTGTTATAAATATATGGAAGAACTTAAATTATGTAAAAGTTTGATGGACAAACTTTCTAAAATCATAGAAGTTTAGTTAACAAATTTTAGTTTAAAATGATGTATAAGTATTGTCCATGCTGTAGTGAACAAAAAGAAATGCCCCTTTTTATGCTCATATTACTCAATTCTTGTGTAGAAAATTATGTTCTTTTCTCTAACTCATACCAACAAATGTTATTAAAACATTTTGATCTTGAAGGGCTATGTGACTGTATGAGAGAAAACAAGTGACAAAACCACAAAATAAACCCATTTATTTTATTTGTAGCTGCATCTTTTATGGCTTCCAGCAGCACTTCTCTATCATCCCCTCACTTTAATGGTAAAAATTATCATTTTTGTTCCGTAAAGATGAAGACCTATCTCTAAGATCTTGGATTATGGCAATATATAAAAGTTGAAATAATAGTTTCTCCTTTGAGGCAAAATCCAATACTTTAACAGATTAAAACACGAAGAAGAAATTATCAAGGATTTAAAAGCCCTATCTTATATTCATACAACAATCCTATCTTCACCAAGATCATGGAGTGTAAATCAACACATGAAGCTTGGGAGAACTTAAAGACAAAATAGTTTGAAAAAATAAGGCACATGCAAGTCTATAAAGGAAGGAATTTGAACTATTGACGATGAAGGATTCAAAGAATATAACTGAACATGAAGGTGGTTAATCATATTAGGTTGTTGAGAGAAGAGATAAAAGAAAAGAGAATTACAGAGAAAGTTATAGTGACCCTTCCTAAGAGATTTGAAGCAAAAATTTTCTCTCTTGAAGACACTTGTGACATCTAAAATCAAAATAATTGAGCTAACAAATGCTTTGAACCTGCAATAATTCTTGATATGATTTGTTTTTTCTTTTTTTTTCCAATGTGGACAAGGTGAAAATTTATTCTTCCTCCATTTTTTTTAAATTCTTTCTAATTTTTGCTTTTGTCACTTTGCTGGCCTCTTGAGCCTCTTTCCAAATTTTTTTTCTTAGTCACTAAAAGAGCCTTCTCTCTAATGGTTTTTTCTTTCTTGTAGCCTTTTCTTTATTCTATAGCTTGTAAAACATTTGAAAGCTCATTAAAAGATATTTGTAACATATCTCAAATATCTTCAAGAGAAGAAATCTTGGCTTTAAACTTTTAGAGAGAACCAGCGTAACTTTCTCTATAATTCTCTTCTCTTCTAACTCTTCTCCCAACCGCCGAATACAGTTCACAAGTTTCATAACTCTATCAACATAATCTTTCACCTTTTCATTGTCTTTCACCTTCAACATTTCAAATTCTTTTCTCAAAGTATATACCCATATATGTTTAGTTTTATTAGATCCATGATTCTCAATCTTCAACTTCTCCCAAGCTTCATGTGTTGTCTCACATGACATGATCTTGATGAAGACAAGATCTGCAACAATCGCATAGATATAGGATAGGGCTTTTGGAGCCTTAGCAACCTCTTCTTCATGTTGCCTAATCTATCGAAGGGTTGGATTTTGTCTAAGAGGTAGTGATACTTTATGTTCCTTTACATACTGTCATAATCCAATTCCCTTAAGATAAGCTCTCATCCTCATAGCCCAAACATGATAGTTTTCCCATTAAAATAAGGTGGTGAAAGAGGAGTGCTGCCAAAAGTCATTTAAAGAAAAACAAATAAACCAAAAAATTCATGATCTCTGGTATATTTGGTGACTTTCTCTATGGGTTTTACTCAAATACACACATAGATCACTAAGATCAAGGTTCCTTTGATTCTGTTTGTCAGTTTAAGAGTAAAAACTTGAGAAAGATAAAGAGAAATTTAGCAAAAAATTATATTAGTAGAGGAGAAAGATTAATTTCGTTATAGCATAGAGAAAATAATTATACAAGAACTGTTCTAAAGTTTGTTCACCAAATCTCTATAAATTAATGAAGTTTGTCTTCCAAACTAAATTTTAAAATAAGCTAACACCATACATTCTTCAACTACTTCTACTTAACTTCAACTATCACAAGATATGGAGACTTACAAGATAATAATAGAACAAAATCTAAATAACTTTGGTAAAATTATTTCCAGTCGGCTACATCATCTTTGCCAGTAAAATACATTTAAAATCTATAGCAACAATTGCATCAAAGGGAAAGACCAGATTGAGCGAATAATGGTGATTGAAACAAATCAAATAAGAGAGAGAGAGATTAGCTTTGGTAAAAGATGAGAGAAGAAAAAAATCAAAGTGTGAGAGAGTTGACACAGATTTTAAGTGATGTGGATAATAAAATTGAGTTTTAAATATGTTGTGAAATTTGCACTCTTTGAACAGCCTTAATAATGGGTTAGTTGCGCCTTTTACTATCACAATTGTTGTGCTAAATAGCCCAAAAGGTCAAATATAATTATTATTGGCCTTATGCGTAAATTTGACTTTAAATTTTGGCCACTTTTCCTTGTGGCCCTTGAATTTTGATAGCTCAATCTTAATCTTACATTTTCATATTTCAATAATAATTATTCCTCTTACAAAATGAAATAACTTTACAAGTGTTCAATCACGACCATTATGGGTCCCATTTATATATGCCCAACCCAAGAGAGAGGTGAATTGAGTTTTCTAAAAATTTGCTTTTAAAAAAAAATACCAGATTAGAATTCTGTGGAATTAGAATATATTTGTGAGAGACAATTATTCAATTTTGAACTTTCTCACAACACAATTTCAAGTTTAGAACGACTATGTAAAATACAACAATTGATTTTAAACTGGTTCACAAGTCTTCTACAGGATTAGAATAACTCTATGAAGTGAAGTTATCACGTTTAGAACTACTTCACAAAGCTACTACGAGATTAGAAAGACTTTGCGAAGTAAAATAATTGCGTTTAAAACTTCTTCATAAAGCTTCTGTAAGATTAGAAAATAAATTGCAACTTAAATTGAAACTGTATTGAATATAGAATGACAAATTAGAACTTAAAAATATCACAGTACAAAAATCCAGAGTTCTAATTTTCTACAGAGATAGAGCTTATTCATGATTAGAAACTAAAATTTAAGCAACTTTGCATTTTTGAAAAATATAAATACTTGTGTAAATAGAAAATAATCAAGCAGAACTTCAGAAAATGAAAGAAGATAGACACAGAGATTTATAGTGGTTTGACACTAACTCGCCTACATTCAATCCCCAAGATGCATATTGAGATCCTCCACTATGTTATCTTTTTCAAGGGTAAGACAAATAAACAATTATAAGAAAATAGATTTAACAGCTAAATCTAACCTTAACCCACTAGATTTCAAAGGTTCTAATTAACCTCTACCATTTTCTATTTTGCAAAGATAAAAAAACTCAGATCAAGACATCAGAATCTCACACAAGGAGAAGGTTGTTTGATAATCTATAATACTATAGCTTCTCAACTAAGCTATTACATAAATATATTTTGTTTAAAATTCTCTATCCACAATAGATTTTAAAAATCTACATGGAAATAGAGAAATGCAATTATAAGCACCGAAGAATAAAATACAGATTTAAAATTAGAAATGCAGATCTATTGTTCAGAAAGAGTTGAAAACAAATTTCTTTTCACTTGAAAGATATCTCTTGAAGAACAATGGTGAAAAGAAAACGAAGGGGGTTGAAGAGAGAGTTTAGAGAGATTTTGAAAGTTTGAATAATGGCTCCTACTCTTATCCAATGTTAACTTGGAGAATCAGAAAAAGTTTTATAGAGAAATGACAAATTTGCTTTAATAAATTTTGGAGATAAAAACCATTTAATGCTTCTGTCACGTTTTGGCTAAAACAAGGCAGTGCATGAAGAGTAATTAAGAAGTTTGTCCCTTAGGTTTAACATGTATAGCTGTCGGCATTAAATATGGAGAGTTGTTGTATTAAAACTTGTGTTGCATTTAAGATCAGAAACTCCAACAGCTATAACAGAATTCTGACAGCTGTGTTCGAAAACACAATAGCTGTTCAGAACTCATTAAATAACCGCCAACATTTTTACTCCAAAAATATTTTGAATAAAAAAATATGGAGAAAATCATTTAGGCACTCTTATTTTAATTTCTTTATTCAAAATCATTTTAAAATAATTTTTTAAGAGAGAAAAATTTGATTTGTGCTTATAATATTGTTTACTCTCAAACTTACATTAATTTCTTAAGACACAAAATAATACTAACAAAAAATAATTCTCCTATAATCTTCGTGGTCTTCAAATAAATATCTTGGATGTAGGAATGTAATTTCTTCAACAATCTTCAAAGATAATTTCTGCATAAAGTATCTTTAGCATAAAAATAATATATAAATTTATTTGATTTAAAATAATCATCAAAATCAAGAGGAGAAGTTAACCTTGAGCCAACAACCATGCATTTTAACATTTTACTTTGATAAGAGGAATAATTATCATTAAAATGTAAAAGCGTAAAGTCATTATAGGTTCCCTATAAAGTTAAGGAGATCACAAGGATAATTGATGAAAGTATAATATCAAATTTATGTAATAGTCCAATCTTTATTGATAACAAATTGATCTTTATTCCTAAAAACTTTTCACATTCCAAAATTATAGTGTCCATCTTTTTTGGTGTCTCAAAGTAATAGTCCCATCTATATTTTTGAACACTTTTTTGTCATTTAATATTTTGTATTTAAAGGATATATACGAAAAGATATTAAAAATATTAAAATTAAACTAATTTAATCAGCTATTCTACACTGTTGTTTTTTCTATGGAGAGAATTTCTATTGATTGATGCAATTAAAGAATGGTTACACATCTATTTATACATAGGAAGTATATGTAAAATACATTTGCTACTCTTTACACTTAGAATTAACCTATAAAAAACCTACTAGACAACACTCCCCCTCAAGTTGGCGCATAGATATTAAGCATGCCCAATTTTCACACTAAATTCTGAAAGCTTTGCTACTTAACCCCTTAGTGAAGATATCCGTCAGTTGATTATCTGATATCACATGAGTGAGTTTCAAGACACTTTGGTTGAATTTCTCTTTTATGAAGTATTTGTCAATCTCAATGTGTTTCGTTCTATCATGCTGAACTAGATTCTAAGCAATCCTAATAGTGGCCTTTTCATCACAAAACATGGTTGAAGTCCTAAAATCTGAGAGTTTCAATTCACTCATTAACTTTCTCACCCATAACATCTCACAAACTCCTAGAGCCATGACTCTATACTCGGCTTCTGCACTTGAACGAGAGACTACATTCTGCTTTTTACTCTTCTAAGTAACCAGATTTCCTCCAAAAAAGGTACAATAGCTTGAAGTCAATCTTCGGTCATATAAAGATCCAGCCCAATCTGCATCAGTATAGGCCTCAGTTCTGAGATGACCATGCTTTGAAAAAAATATACCCCTTCCAAGGGTAGACTTCAAATATATCAAAATATGGAAAACAGCTTCAAGGTGAGACTCACGAGGGTCATGCATATACTAACTAACAAGAATAATGACATATGCAATATCAGGCCTAGTATGTGAGAGATAAATCAACTTGCCAACCAACCTTTGATATTCCCCTAAATCAACCGTATTTCCAAGTCCTGCTTGCAATCTATGATTGACTTTAATTGAAGAATCAAATGGCTTAAATCCCAACATACCTATTTCTTCCAAGAGATCTAGGATATATTTCCTTTGAGAAATGAAGATCCCGTTATCAGAACTAGCAACCTCAATACTAAGAAAGTATCTCAGACTCCCTAAATCCTTAATCTCAAACTCATAAGCTAGTAGTTTCTTCAGGCGAACAACTTCTTTTTCATCATCTCTTGTCACAATTATATCATCAACATAGAAAATTAGTAATTTTATCTTACCATTGCAGTGTCTGATAAAAAGTTTGTGATCAGCATTACTCTGAGTGTAGCCAAAGGAGATCATGGCCTTACTAAGTCTATCAAACCATGCCCTGGATGACTGTTTAAGACCATACAAGGCCTTCTTCAACCTATAAACTTTTCATTTGGTTTTCTAACAATCAAATCATGGAGGGATAACCGTGTAGACTTCATCTTCTAAATCTCCATGTAAAAAGGAATTCTTTACATCAAATTGATGTAAGTCCCAGCTTAGGTTGGCTGCACATGATAGTGTGATTCTGATAGTATTCATCTTTGCAACTAGAGCAAACGTCTCTTGGTAATCAACAACATAGCGTATCCTTTTCCAACCAACCTAGTCTTGTAACTTTTGATTGAGCCATCTGCCATGTGCTTTACTATAAACACCCACTTACATCCCACTAGTTTCTTTCCTACTGAAGAAGTAACAAGTTTCCAAGTTTCATTCTTTGCCAAAGCTTTCATCTCCTCCACCATTGCTTCGTTCCATTTTGGATCCTGATACGCTTCTTGCTAATCCTATGGAATAGAAACAGAAGAAACAGACAAGACAAAGGCTCTATAGAAAGAAGACAGAGAGTCATATAAATACAAATTGAGATATGGGATGTTTAGTATAAGATCTCACACCTTTCCTAAGAGTAATAGGAATATCACTGTCATCAATAACAGGGTTAGTAACAAGATCAGAATCAACACTATGTATTAATGAAGTTGTATCAGAAGTAGGGATAGTATGAGTTATCGGAACCTTACCACATTGGTTTTCAGGACCTAATTGCAAGGAAGACGGTTGGACATTAGGATCATGCACAATGACACTAGTCTTCTCCCTTCTATTGTATCTTTT
Source organism: Jatropha podagrica (assembly GCA_947857235.1). Classification (NCBI taxonomy): domain Eukaryota; kingdom Viridiplantae; phylum Streptophyta; class Magnoliopsida; order Malpighiales; family Euphorbiaceae; genus Jatropha; species Jatropha podagrica. The sequence continues at coordinate 47,777 of CANUEP010019221.1, read as the reverse complement.
TAAATCTAGCCTATTTAATCTCTCTTTTCTTTGAATCTAAAGATCCCCTTTAGATTGTGATTCATCAATATTAACAAGGTTCATAAATTGTTCTGGTACAGATACAAAAATAGGAGTCATTCCTATTATTACTTCCTCTTCTTCCATCCTAGTATCCCCTTGAAGAGGAGTATGGGGAAAATAAGGTTCCTACTCTCTAAAGGTAACATCCATACTCATATAATATTTTCTAAATGGAGGATGATAACACCTATAACACTTTTGTATGAAAGAATAACCAAGAAACACACATTTCAAAGCTCTAGGTTCTAATCTTCCTCCATGTCTATGATACACACAACCAAAAACCTTTGGTGGAATAGTATATGAGGTATGACCTTGCAGGGCTTCTATATGACTTTTAGTTCAATGTTCTAAGGGGCACTCTATTAATTAGGCATGTTGTAGAAAGAACAACATCTCCTCAATAGGTTTTAGGCACATTCATAGTAAATAAGAGAGATAGATCTATTCACTTCTAACAAATGTCTATTCTTTCTTCTGACACCCAATTTTGAGCACTTGTGTTCACACAACTAGTTTGATATATGATTCCCTTAGAGTCTAAATATGCTTCAAAAATGTTATCCATGTACTATGTTCCATTATCAGTTCTTAATATTTTAACATGGGTACCAAATTGTGTATTGATCATATTATAAAAAGATTTAAAACAAGAAAACACTTCATTATTTGTTTTCAACAAATAAACCTAGGTTAACCTAGTATAATAATCAATAAAAGTAAAAAATCACCTATATCTTGATAAAGAAATAGTAGAAGTAGTCCCCATATATCAGAATGAATAGTCATAAAAGGAATATAACGTCGTTTATTATGGGAAACGTAAGTGTTTCTTGCATTTTTAGCAAGTTCACAAGTATCATAAATTAAAGAATCTAGTAGACATTGGCTAAAAAAGTTAGGATATAATCTTTTAAGGACAACAAAAGAAGGATGTCCTAACCGTCTATGCCACATGATAGTTGTTTGACTAGTACTACTATTTCCTAACAGTTCTTGAGGAATTCTTAAGTCTAGGCAACTGCTACCTTTCTAAAGGAGGTATAAGTCATCGTGCAATCTACCAAAGCCAATCATTTTTCTTATTTTTAGATCTTGCAAAACACAATGAGTAGGAAAAAACTTAACTTTGCAATTAAGGTCCTTAGTAATAGTATTCACAGACAAAAGATTTACAAGGAAGCTAGGAATATAAAGAACAGAATTTAAATGTATGTTAGGAGTACATTGAATAAAACCTATACTAGAAATAGATTTAAATGAACCATCTGCAATACGAAGAGTTACTTTACCGGAACAAGGTGAATATGCTAGAAATTTACTAGATGAGCCTGTCATATGTTTGTTTGCTCCTGAGTTTATAACCCATGAATCATTTAGAGAATCAGTTAGAAGAGTCATACTTGAATGCACAAAATAAAAGGAAGCCTCAAAAGTGGCGGAAGAGTCGAGCTTTGTCATAAGATGTTTCAAGGTCTATGCCTCTTCAGTAGGTAAACTCCCAATTGGGGCTGCCAAAACTACTTTAGGAGCTGCAACTATCTCAGTTTGATGTGCAACATATTGAGATAAATTTGGCCTTCTAATCCCACAGTCATGACCACATCCACCAATTGGTTGTCCATATAGCTTCTAGTATGATTCCTTAGTGTGTCCTGACTTTCCACAATGGTCACATCTTCGAAAATTCTCTTTAGAAGAAGCACGAGTAGTTTGTAATAATTGAGAAGCTATAAATCCAGCTTTCTCAAATAGCCCGGTGGATAACATCACACCTCTTCTACTCTCCTCCTATTGAACATAGGAGTATATTTCCTCTAAAAACATCATAGGACTCTTTTCCAAAATCTGGATCCTAATAGGATCATATTCAGCATGGAATCTGATAAGAAACTCGCAAACTCTCTTAGTCTTAACCTTCTTTCTGCATTTCAACATGTCCTCTACACTTGGAATGATAAATATCATAGTAGTCTAGTTGTTGCCATAGGTCATTCAAAGCAGTATAGTACTGGTTAACTATCAATTTCCCATGTTTAAGCCATAGACTTTGTTGCGAAGCTCATACACTTGAGCAAAATTTCCCTGCTGAGAATAGTTCTTAGTCACTGTTTTCCAAATTTTTGCTATGGTATCTAACATTAAATACCCATTTGCAATGTTAAGCTCCATTGAATTAATTAGCCAAACATAATCAATGAGTTTTCGAAATAGTTACACATCTATTTATACATAGAAAGTATATGTAAAATACATATGCTACCCTTTACACTTAAGATTAAAATTAACCTATAAAAAACCTACTAGACAACATACACTTTCATAACTTTTGGGACAATAATTTTGATAAAGAGAGTCTGTATTTTTCTCATAAACTGAATGATATGATGAAACAAACTAACATAAATATTTATTTAAAATTTATTTCCAAATATAATATAATATTTATTTAAAAATACATTTAATCTTATTGCAACTCGCCAATAGATGCATAAATATTCAAATCGAAACACAGCAAGTATATTCATCATAAACGAGAGACACTTTCAGGACAACCATAAGTTGGGTAGCAAGATGCTTATTTTCTGAGTTACAATAATAATAACGAGAATAATTGAATTGATTATACACTTGTCCGTAGCTGCTTCTTAAAGCTCAAAAAGGCGTCGAAGCGAAACGACTAACACAGTACAATTGCAACGACAGGAAAATTGTATATATATCAAAAGGAGTTACAAAACTAAAAATAAAAAAATAAAAAAAAATAGTTCAAACTGACTGACTCAACGTTTAACCTAAGTACCATTACCCACTTTCAGTATTAACTTAAAATCTCAATACATAAACCACATCTGACCCAGGTGAATACAAAAAGGATTAAGAAAAATCAACTGTCAAAATATGTTGCTCTTGGTCCTCACTATTCAAGCAGGTATCCCCCTCTTAATTCACATTCTTACATACCTTTCTTTCTATATCAACACTACTATTTTCTACCAATCTGTCCCTTAATTGTTTCAAGGGGACAAAATACCTCTGCATCCCGCCCCACTAAAGAATAATGTTCGACTCTCCTTATTGTTCCGATGAAGTGGGGCCCAACTTCACTCCATTAAGATTATAGAAAGAAAGGAAAACAATGGAACGGAACAGAATGAGAAACGAGAGGATACAAAATTCACACACAGAGACAAATTCCCCCATTAGTTGAAAAACCTACAAGATAAGTTTTTACTATCAAGACTGCACAGCTAGCCTCTGAAGATGCTCGAAGAACACTTGAAGGCTCACATCATCCGTAAAAATTACATCTGACCCAGCAGCCATCTCATGGGCATTATTGTAAGTAGCTGATGGATTCAACTTTGCCAATAAGAACCGTGCCTATTCGGGCATGATATGGACAGTTAAACCAAAGTCAGTCTTGGATAAGAATAACAGTTCCAAATGCAGAAGTGCAAAAGCCACAAAGAATCATCATTTCAATTGTACAAAACAAAGCTATTAGATTCAAAAATCACTTTGTAAAGAGTAATCAAACATCAATTTATATGTAAAAATATGATGAAGAGCTTAAGACCTTTTTTTTTCCCCACACTTGGGTATTAGCATTTAAAATTCACTCTTGTCGTGCTATATCCTTTGTCTTATTCCAGTTTTTATACAAAGAAGTAATAGGAGTACAGCCTCAGAAACAATAAATGCCAAAACGATAACTGACCTGAGATCCATGCTGATCACATACCACCAGTCTAGGAACAGGAAATCTATCCTGAATTATCAATGCAGCATCCTCTTGTGGTGCTTGCAATAGCTGTGCAAATGCCTGTTGTGTAAAATTAATGTAGTTAGCCACGTCGTGCAAAAAATATTTCACGACAATCATACAACAATGGGTACCAACTGCATAGTTGAAGCAACTAGCCAGTACCAAAATAGCAAAAAGTATTACCCAAATAATTCCACGAAAAAGCCTAGGGAAAAACAAAGAAGACAAAGAAATAACCACTTTCCAGCATAGTTACCAGGGATGTGGTATGTTTCTGGCCACAGTACATTATGGGTACATGGCACACCACTTAGCTAGATTACAGTATGCTAGGGGTAGACTTGATATGCTATTTTGTTATTGAGAACTCTTCAATAATTCAAAAAATATATGGAATCCTCTAACCTCATTTATTCTCACATTTAACTTACTGGGTTGTAATAATAAACAAAATATTACTCCCCATTGTTAGGGCCCAATTTCAAATTCAAAGATTTTATTTGTAATTGAAATTGAGTTGATAAGGCTCTATTAGTTGTGCATATCGCAGTTGATAAGTTCTAGTAACATACAAATAACAACTGATGTAATTTTGTGCTGAATAATCATTTTACTCTCAACAATATCTTATCCCACTCCCTCTTTCCCTTCCGTTCCTTATCTCTCTTTCTCTCTCTTGATTCTCATCTCTTCTCTTCTCTCTTCTTCTCACTTCTTTTCCTCTCATGTTCTTCCAAAATTCCAAAAACAAATAGAACTTAAGCATTGCATGTCTGCAGTTACCTAACATCCACTTCCCAATCACCCCAACTGCCTTTTAATTGTCATTTTTGTTTTTTCTTCTTCTAAAATTCCTTCTGCAACTTCAGAAGATTCAAATGAAATCATTCAATACTCTTTCAACCTCATCAAATTGCCTTTTGAAAGTACATGCAAATCCCAAAAACAGAAATGGAAACTTTGATTTTACAGATTCAGATTGCATACTTGCATGATCCAGTGTCTGGAAATACAGGGACACATGTGCTGGATCACTAAACAATGAGAGGGTAGCGTTTTATATAACTATGTTCTAGATCATTGATGACAACTATTGCCTTGGATTTAATGACTAACAACAGCTAAAAGGCAAAAGTTAAAGTAAGAGCTATTTATTCTTATTCATAAGGGAAACTACGAAAGTTCAATATCACTGGAAGCTGATATGTGTTTCTTTTGACCCAGGTTCAGCAGCATCCAATACACAAGGAATGGGCCAGAAAGCAACAGTATCATAGGCATATTCCAACAGAAGTCATTTGAGAAATTTGGAAGACCATGTACAGCAAAATCCCATGAGAAGTTCAACCATACATTCAGATACGGATCTGACATGCTTGTCTATGTTAGTGCTTGATTGTTACACTAAAGGGGTAATTTGCAGAACTGAAAGGTCATTTATATATTGATGGAGTTTAATGAAGATCAGCACCCTATGTACTCAAATAAATATCCAAGTACCTGGCACACTTCTAAGGAGATACTATATATAATAGCCAAAGGAAATGCAAGTTTGGTTTCTCTTATCAATTTTCATTTGACTGGAAAATGTTTAGTTTATTTATTTAATTTTTAAGAAAAGGAACGATGAAGAATATGCATAAATACCTGGTGTTCAGGTTGGTTCTGGTAACCCATGTTACGCCACTGTGCTATTGTCATACCATGGAAAATGACCACACTAAAATATGAATCTAATAAGAGGATACGGTCAGCCGCAATAGAAGCCACATCCAACAATGCAGGTTGAGGCAGAGAGTTAAATGAATATGATATTAATGATGGTTGAATCATGACAGCAGCATTTGTGATATTTTCCCGATTTAACAACATGCGGAAATACGCTGTCTCATCAGGACTGTTGTTGAAGACCTGCCAAAACCAAAAACGAGCAAGATTGAAATTAAGCACACACATAGAATTAGTTTGATTAAGCCAAATATATATATAAAATATGAGAAGAAAAACTGGTAATCATGTACCTGTACAAACTGAGATCGTCGCAGATTAAACATAAACTGAGGGAACAATGAAAAAGAAGGATTCAACGTAAAAGATGTTGGATCATCTTTCCGATAATCACCAAATTTGGAACAGAGCCGGATGAGATTCCTATCTAACCACCGAGTGGCATCAAACCCTTCCTGTTATACAAGGCCCAATACAAAAAGGGGGATAAAGAGAGAAATTGTAAGTTTGTTAAGTAACCAACGCTAAAAATCCAAGATCTTACAATCTGAAACAAAATAATTGGTCGCATAGTAGAAGAAAAGTATTACTGAAACTAAGATAACAAAGATCTGATATTACAAGAAAAGTATCTCCAGAAAATTAAGGAGATCGTATCATTCTTGGAAAAATTCCAACATCAATATAAATATCCTCGTATTCATGCAAATAAGAAACAGTTGACCATGAACACCTAACATCGCAAAGATCATTTATTGACAGTTCCAAATTTCAGAAGACATGCACTGAAATCGTAAAATGCATACATATACAGCAAAGAACAAGTAATTTAGGTAGCAAAAAGCAAGAGATACAGTGAGATGATGTAGTGCATATACTAGAAAGAACAACTAAAGTACCCAAGAGAAGACATTTGATCAGTACCTCTGTCTCCATTTTCAGGGATGTTATTCTTGCCATTACCACGGCAGCAGTCTCCTGGTCAAACCCTTGAACCAATTCCTGCAAAAAGTACTTACTAGTCTCAGAATTAACTCACCATATTTTGTAAATCCTTGACACAATTTATATACCAAATTGTGGATAGACAAAAAGTAAGGAAGCAAAATACATCCTTGGACAGTTAAGATATCATGAATCTTAAGATTCAGGCATTCAACCATCATGAATTGAAGGTTTGACTTGGGACGATTGAAGACAATGGGTTCACTTTTCTTTACCAATAACAATAGGAAACTTCTCACCCACATCCCTATCAAGTTCTTCAATTAGTTTGCACATCAAAAGACACATACAAGGAAGGTACTATTAATGGGGAAGAACAAAACCTCTCTTTGCTCTTAGACCTGATCTAAAAATCTTTACCCATATTTCAGAGACTTTTTTGTTGATATTGATACTGTTTTATCAGTAGAATCCTTCACTTGTAAATGATATAGTTGTTTTCACATTTGGCTTCCACCACAGATTCTCTTTAGGGAAATTCCTGTATACTAAATAAAAGACAAGTTGAATCGGTAATTGGCCTGTCTCATACACTATGCTGAAATGACATGGACCATTCACAATATTATTCCTCTTCCTTTTCAACATTCAAATATTCCCATCCAAGGGAGTTCAGAGTGTTTCAGACATTAACAAAAACAGTACAAATTAGAGAACAGACAGAACAAGGATCTATAAACAGAGAAGCAGATCCCAAACTGCCCAGCAAAAAAAATATCTTTATTTGGCTTAACCATAGAGATCCTTTATAATCAGCTGTCAAGGGAACCCCTCATCGGCACTTTGGCACCCCTAATACTGCTCCATAACAAACTACTTTAACACTTGAACTTCCAAAAGTAGTAACAACTAAACCAAATAATTCTATCGTCAACACTAGACAGATAATGAACCATTTTCAGATAAAACGGATGAACCTACCACACTAACCCCCACACTACAGCACCATAGCAACAAATCACTGAGACACCAATAAGAATCTGCTAAATCAAAGCAATTGACTAACTATTTGTGGAAGACTTTTGGAATAAATATTTTTGAGTTCCTTCAATAGCAAACAACAATAAGAAGAAGATGATGAAGCAAGAACAAGGAGTTCTTTTCATGCATCCATGCCCCACCCCCCTTCTCTCTTTCCAAAAATACGAAAACAAGTTCCATGGATTTGAGTGTCTCTTAGATCACATGAACTGCATTACGTACACACTGCAGCTCCAATATAAATTGAGCTTTACATCCCAGATCAAATCAGACACAATAATCATAGCTATGGCTTTCATCAGAATACTAGCTTTACATGATTAAAACAATAAAATGATATAGAAACATTACCAACCTCTGAGCTAACAGCACTATCTATCCATCTTCTAGTAACAGTTGTAACCCGAAGCATTGTATGACCTTCAGGGTTTTGATAACTGCAATAAAAACAATATCCATCATTGTGATGACAACATAAATATACATTAAGAATCAAAAGGGAAAAAAAAAATGAGAGAAGGGAAGGGAAAAATAAGCTTTATGATCCATTATACCTTGTAAGGAACTGAATGTACAGCTGTGGATTTATAGCTCCTGGAGCATTTGGCCTTTCACTTGATGAAAGATCAAATAAGACCGTCAAACAAGTACTCTTGTCAAGACCACACATCCTCCAAGCACTAGTATTCCCCTCCCCAATGACTGTATCAGCAACATTAGGTCCTTTCTGCAAGACTTGTAATACTTAGCACCAAAAGAAATAATTCAATAAAAATTTAATTACATATTCATCCAACCTTTTCCATAGATGTGCAAGGTCCAATCACCCCTTGGATTTTAATGTCCTTGGAACAGTTAATCTCCAGCATTCCACTGCAAGGAAATAAGAGAAAATTATATGGGTGGAAGGAAACAAAGCAAATTATATCACATACATGTGGCTCATTCTTATGTGCAGAATTAAGAAATGTAGATACCAGTCCAATGATTAGCTCAATGCCCCACATAAAACTCATATGTGACCACTAGGAAATTGAGTGCTGGTTCTTGGAAATTAAATTCAAATAATACTGCAGCCATTTGACTTGGTTTCTACTAATTCAAATATTACTAGAATTACTAAAACTTTAAGTGCTTAGGCTCATGTTTCCAAAATAATAGAGAGCTAACAATAAAAAGTAAAGTGCCTCTATAACCTTAGTAGTCAAACATGACAGCCACAGATCTTCACACACAATTCACATAACCGACACAAAGATGTAGAATGTATAATTTGGAAAATGAAAATTCCCTCTGTCGTGATTGTGCATTCAAAACAGAAGATGCAGCAAAACTCTGAAGATAACCAGCCTAACATGCATGCTGACATAAAAATGCATATCATACATGAAGGCATGTGTGAATATATGAACATACATTGATGCAGAGCAAGGAGGGAGTAAGAAAGCTTTACCAAACAATATCTCAGTGTAAAGAATATAATTGCAAGACCTTTTGGATAAAATCATACATGAGTGAAAACAAAATCATATGGGTTTACATCACAACTGAAAAGGAAATAAGATAAACATTGCTATACAACTAATGATATCGCTGTCAAACCACCAAAGCAAAAAAAATCAAAATGATGATAAAGCAACCAGTATCAAAATGAATAATGCGATTGCATAAGAAAGGAAGAAGGAAAAGAAGCAACTCACTTGAAACAGAGACCAAGAGACTGTTCTCCATCTTCAAATACGCGTTTAAAAGAGTCCTTAAATACTGAATGCCCAAAACTTTCAGCAAGAACAACAAGACCACCAGACCTTTCAACCGCAACTTTCATTTCTGCAACCCCAACCTAAATAGTGCAATTTCCATAAGTTAAAAGAACTAACTCTAACAGAATATGGTTCTTTACCACGATGGAGAAATAATTAGATGGTTATTTCCAGTAAAAACATATTCAAAACAGTGATATTCCACCAATGATCATTTCAATATCTCCCCCAGCAATGCTGAGAACATAAGCCGAGGCCCAAAAGATTTAGACAAAGTGAGAGCCCAGACTAAACTGAGAATTAGATTGAGGTCCAAACCTTGGCCTGATTTTTTTGCACTAGTTAAGATCAATGTAGTTTCAAAAACAATTCAATGGATAACCAGTCTGATCCAAGTTGTATTCGTCAATCAACATTGCCCAGTACAATATGTATGACAAACAAAATCTATATTATTACTTTCCACTTAAACTTCAACCTTTTGGTGTTCCTTTTTTTTTAATACCTTCCCTTTAAAATTCAACTGTTTCATTTTGCTGTTCTTTTTCCCCCCTTGGATAAACATATAGTCTACTGGAAGATAAATAATTAAATATTCAACTGAAAATAGAGCTTGCACTTTGTGCGTAAATGGATATTTAGTAAAGAAAATTATTGGCATGAATGTAAGAAAAAGTACACTTCCTAATTCACAATTTTATAAAGACCGATCTCTTAAAAATATATATTTAACTTTCAAAGAAGTACTAGAGGACCTATTGCAAAAGAAAAATGCCATAACAAATTTAAAGGCTCAGTGATACACACCTGATCAAGTGCAGATGCAAAAAGGTCTAAAACATGACCCTGGCTAACAAGCTGCTTTGCAAGACTGTCATAGAATTTGACTGCTTTCTTAAAATATGGTGCTGCATCCTTGTCAAGATCCTTGTGGGAACGTACTGGATCCGATAAGTCTTTTGATACAATCTGCAAAAGGAGACCAACAATTTCATTACTGAAACGGTTAGAAAGGAAAACCAGCAGTAATTCTCAATTTGGAAAAACAAATTCCATAAATTTGGGCTTACTACCCTGCTCATGATTTCCCTCCCTTCAAATAGAAAATCTTTCCCTTTTTAGTCAGCATCAGGCAAGAATGAAATAAATCCCAAATAACAAGTAGCCACCCTATATATACACATACTGTTCTAAATTTGATTTCACCTCAATACTTCAATGGCATTACAAGTTACCAAGAAAAAGCTAATTGAATTTCTCTTTTCTGTTTCTCATTAACACAATTTATAAAATATAAGAACTGGTTCAGCAAAAATGATATTCATTGGCAGGTCAACCAAGTTTCAGAATTAAGTTTCACAGGTAAAACATGATCCTATAGTATTGTATGAACCACCAGGGACAAACATTGAGGGAGAGAGAGAGAGAACAGTAACTTTGTAATTAGAAAAGGCTCTTGACTTGAGCCACGGCGATTATTGGTTTCACTTCATGGAAAAACTCTTTTTTAACTAAGAAGAAAACGCTCAGTTAATCTTAATGTTTAACTACAAAAATTCAACACAAACATTTCTTGCTTCTCAATATAAAATGCAGGCTACATTATACTCTCAATGTTTTGCCATAAGCTCTAGCATACATTTTAAAAACTACTGCTGATTTCCAGACACTAGACAGAACAATTGCAGAAACCACTTATAAAGCCAATTTTATTAACTATATAAATTGAATAGAAGAAAAAAAATAGGAAAAATGGGAAGTTCTAGATCAAAGTACAATGTAATAACAAATAAGACAGAAATCAAAAGGCATTACCGTGCCTGGCCCTTCTGTGCATGGACCGCCAACCAAAGCTATAATCCTGGCCCCAGTCCCAGGCAAACAAGCTCCAAGCAATCCTGCAGCCACACTCAAGGCCACTCCCGTACACCTTGAAGCCCTACTCCCAGGTGCTACCGGCCATTGATCCGATTGCAACTCATCCAAAAGCTATAAACATAAAAATTAAACACCAATTTCATTTGATCAACAAAAAGCTCACATTAGCAATTGAAATTCAAAATGACAAGATGAAAGCAGAACCAAGCACGCACGGAATTGAGCGTATATTCGCAATCTGATGCAGGTAACAAGAAGCGGGTTACGCCAGTATTTGTAAACCCATTCTGCATCCCTTTCTGTTGGTATCCAGCAGGAGCTCTCCTGCCTGAAACGCCAAGTCCTAATTGTTCCATTATCTGATCTTTAGAAATCTCTTTAGTGCCTCTAAAAACATAAACCTTTGACATATCTGTAAACCCCAATTCATGAACCTGCGCCTGCGTCCCAAACGACACGAATCCAACCAGAGCATTCTCCGGCAACAGCCCGATCGCGCGTTTGAGAGCTGATCTAACAAAACCAAATTCCTCCTCAATCATACAGGTATCGAGAACGAATAAGAAAACAGGTGAAGCCGCCGGTGCAGGAGTTGCAGGGTTCATTGGATTACTAGGATTGACGCCAGGGTTCGGAAGCGTGTATTGCACCGTTGTATACTGAGGATAAAGCTCAGCAGGCAGATTAGTCTCAGAGATCATAGCATAGTGAGGAGGGAAATGATTGCGCTGGAAACAAAAGGGGCAGATCCAGATCTTAGCGGTGAAATCGACACGGGAGAAGGAATTGAGGACGGCAGAGCATGTCTTGCAACGGAGAGGAGAGTAAGGAAGCGTAGGAATGTCAGGATGGTGGCGGATCGGAGAGATCGAGGCGGCGAGTGGGATAACGCACTTGCTGGCTTCGACTTTGGTGCGCGGCCAGACATTCCATGTCATTCGAACTCCGTCGATTCCTTCTGGATCTGTGTTGGCCATCTCCGACATAGCTGCTTGATTGTTTTTTATTAATTATAATTAGAATTCAGATTTTTTTTTTTTGTTGTTGTTTTAATTTAGAAGAAATCGAAAATTGAGTTGAAAAACTGTCTCCCTCTCAGTTTTTGAGGTTTTGTTTTTAGTTTTTTTTTTTTTTTTAGGTATGGCGACCCCAGGAGAAAGGGGAAGAGAGGGGTCACCGCAAAATGGAGGGAGGGAGAGAAAGAGCGCAGGAAAGAGAGGAAAGGAAAGAGAAAGGAAAAGATTAGGAGACAGTGAGTCAGTACGGGAGTTTTTCTATAAGGAGAGAGTGCCGATATGGGCGTTAAAACCTGGTTGATCGAATGCGTGTTTATTTCCCATGTGTGCGAACGGTGACAAATTGAACAATCTTTTTGCGTTTGAAAAGGAAAGAAATTTTTCTCTTTTTTTTTTTTTTTTTCAAAGTCATAAATTTACGCAAGAACAGAGGGATACTAAATTTTACATTTTTTTTTTTGAAATAGAAAAATTAAAAAATTCAAATACCACAAATATAATTAACCATTTGTTTTTCTAAATTTTCAATTTCAAGTTTCATAGTGTATGCTTTGGCCCTTTAAATTTAAATTCCAAGTTTGCCACTACTTAGCAATTTTAAGTGGGTGGTTTTGCATTTTATGATCTATGTATATGAGCATTGTCATTCAATACAAACACCACCCACCAACACATTTTCACACTCTTGTACCATTTGATTTGGCTATTTACTTGTAACTTTCGATTTAAAATAGCTAATTAGATAAAGTCGGCTCTATGAATTTTGTGGCACTATGAATTTTGTAAATAACCTATCATGCAATTAAACTTGCAAATTTTAGTATTGCACACATTTTCATGCTAATAATAATAGTTTTTAGTATTTTTGAATTTTATATACAAAATATTGATTTGGTGTGTAATTAGCATTAACTTTTGAAATAATAAATTTTATATTCTTAACTATATAGTAAGTGTTTAATTAATATAATTTTACAAATTAACAATAAAATAATTATGCAAGTTGAACTATTTTTCAAGTGTAATTTTAGAAGTTTGAGTGTTTAATATATCAAAGTAAAATTTGAAGGTGCCACAATATTTAAATAATAAAATTTAGGAATAAATTTATGTATTTAGCCGATTAAAAATGTAACATTTTTTTTTACTTACAAGTTGATTTAAAAAAAAAAAAGGTTTCTCGTTAAATATTTAAAAGTTATTTTTGAATAGTTAATGTGTTTGGTTAACAACTGCTTAAAAAAAACTTATTATATAAAAAAATACTAAAATTGATATATTAATTGAATAGAAAGTCTAATAGTTTGCTAAAGAGATGGTAATTACATAGAGGTGGATAGCATGGGGGAGAGTGAAACTCAGAAAAAATAAAAGGTGGGGGAAGAGCTTTAGTTCTAAAATATGGGGTAGAGACTACGTTGTAGTCCTAGTAGAAGCAATGAGTTCTTTAGTTTGAAAATTTAGGGGGCTTGCTAGCCTTCAAACAATTTGATCTCTTAAGAAGCGTATGCAGTTTCTGGATCCCAACTTTGTTTTCCATATGGAAAAGAGTTATTAGTAGCGAAGTTGAATAAAATTAGAGATAATTCAATTTCACAAATGACATTGATATTTGATAATGAAATAATTTCGAAACAAAGCAGGGGTTTGAGTTTAATATGGTCTACTGAGTTCGCAATTGTCTTACTTTTTCATTCTAATCACCATATTGATGTTGAGAAAATGGATAATGAAAATTTATAGAATTTTTCAGGTGTCCGAAAAGATCAATTTCACCACCAATCATGGAATTTATTATATATTGTTCGGTCCAAAAATAGTTGTGGTTCGTTGTGTCTGCATTTATCAAGAGTGCCTTGGGATGGACAGACAAATGGGTCGAGACTTGTTAGGTTCTAAAGAAGGAAATGAGAAGAAAAATTCAAAAGAACGAAAAACAAAAATAAGAAGGACTTGAGAGAAATATAAGAAATTAGGGAGTTGGAAAAAAGAGGGGAGACACAAGTTAGCTTGAATGCACTTGGCAATTGAAATATGTTTACATCGATTCACATGTTTTTTTTTTTTCCAACATTAGCTTTTCCTATTTTTAGGGTTGTAAGAGTGTCATTCAAGTAAGGTGCATTTTCAAGAAAAGCTATGTAAAAATCCAAAAATGTTTTATACATTATTCCATATTTACATTTATAGGTTTTAGGCCCAAGTGGCTCTCTTGGCCCTAGAAGTGTGCACTTTTCTTAGTCTAGTAGGTTACTAACTGTAATTTGTGCAAGTTGCAACTCCTTTTGATTAAGTTGATATAGAAGAATGTGATGTTGAATTGGATTGATGCATGTAAAGCAATTTTCCATACGATTAAGATATGTATCACTACTTGGTATTAGTCTTTCCTTCAAGTTTAAAAGGTTATATAGTATTCTATGACTTCTATAATATGATTGGGTTGTGCGTTGATGCAACTTAGTAGGCGATCACATATGCTTCAAGATAGTCAAAGAAACATAAGCAAAATTATTCTACTCGTGATTTGAAAGTGCAGTAATATTTTTGCTTTCAAATTATGTAGACACTATTTGTATGGTGCCACATGTGAGATCTTCATTGACCACAAGAGCTTGACATATTTTGATTAGTGAGATTTGAATTTGAGGTAAAGAAATTAGATGGAGTATCTTCAAGCCCATGATTGTACAATCCAATACCATTCAAGAAAGGCCACATAGTGTCATATACTTTGAGTCGAAAGTCAATGGAGAGAGGGCCTTTAATATAAGAATTAGATTAAATTTTTTATAAAGGCCTTATTCTAAAAGTTTATCCTTCTAATACTTACCTAGCTAATTTTAGGAGACCATTATTGCTTGATAAGGTCAAGATTGCACAACCTTGTGATCCATTATAAAGGAAGTAACTACAAGTGGATTTAGTAATTTTGAGACTGGTGGTGATGGAATTCTTAGAAACAGAATTAGATTGTGTTTACTAATGTGGATGACATTCGAAAGGAAATTATGGATCAATCTCATTATGATGCTTAGAATGTACATTTGTATCAAGGGCTAAAGAATAACTATTGGTGGCATAAAATAAAGAAAGATGTAACTGAATTTGTGTTTGGATGCAAAACTTATGAACAAGTAAAGGCATAACATTAGATACCACCTTGACCGATGCAAAAGTTACTTTTATCATGGTGAAAATGGGAGAGGATAACTTTGTTGTAGGATTGCCAAAGATCTTGAAAATGTATTATTCAACATGAGTTATAGTGGATCATCTTACTAAGTTAAATATTTCGATCCATTAAAGCTAAGTACATAGTTGATGAATTAATGGAGCTCTATATCTCTAGATAGTGAAATTTCATGGGTTTCCTATTTCTATTGTCTTTGATAAAGGACCACAGTTTATCTCTAGGTTTTGAAAAGCCTTACATGCATCTTTAGGCATCACATTTGATTTCAATACTATTTTTCATTTTTAGATGGGTGGACAATATGAAAAGACCATCTAGACATTACAAGATATGCTCAGAATGTACGCATTGGACCTCAAGTGGTATTGGGATTCATACTTATCATTGGTTGAGTTTGCCTACAATTATAGTTACTAAACTAGTATAAAAATATTTCTTATAAGAAATTATATAGAAAAAAGTGTAGACCTCCAATTTCTTCAAATGAAAAGTAGTTAGCAGGACAAAACTTAATCTGGGTTACTTTAGAAAGAGTAACAATCATAAAAAAGGATCAAGGTCGCATTTGATAAAAATAAGAACTACATTGATTCTAAACATAGAGATGTGACCTTTCAGCTGAGCACCAAGTGCTTTTAAAGGTGTCCCTTATGAAAAACGTCCTATGTTTATGTAAAGAAGAAAAGTTGGCTTTACATTTATAAATTCATTTACCACTATCAAACGGATTGGAAAATTAACATATCTATTGAATCTACTAAATAAATATTCTCATGTACATCACATGTTCTATTTATTTATGTTAATGGGATACATTTCTAATCCTTCCCACATGGTAGTGTCGCAGAATATCCAAGTGTTCAAAAACTTATGAAAAGGTACTAGTTGATATCTTAAATTTTCAAAATGCATAAGCTCTGATCTAAAAGAGATCCTATGGTTAAAATAATCATTTGATTGAGGATTGTACTTTGGAGGTATAGGCTGAGATGAAAGAGAAATATCCATAAACTCTTTTCTCCTTTTGATTTTGAGTCATATTTATTTGTATAAACAAATGATTATGGGCCAATTTCTTCTTTGACATAGTTTTTTATTTGACTTTGGTTCTTATCATTATTGGCTTATTCTTCATTTTTAAGCCAAATAAAAATTCGATGATGAATTTTTTTAAGGAGAAAAGATCAAAATAATTTGAAATTTTATTTTCAAAACCCTTAGAATTAAAATTAAATCAAAATACCATTAAAAAAAGTATTTCTTTAGATTCAATAATTTCAAGGACTCATAAATTCTATTGATTTAATTTTAGTTGAACCCAATGAAAATCAATGATTTACTGAGTTGGTTTGAATCAAACCTATTGAACCTAAAACAACTTGACATGTAATTAATCCATGAAAAGACAAAGCAAGTAATAAGAAAAATACCCAAAGCTAAAATTCTATGCCAATTTTCTCTTCCCCTCCCATTTTTTTTCTTTTTTCTTCTTCTTCTTCCTCTCGCTCTCCACCTCTTCATCAGCTAACCAACACCAAACAATTCCGTCTGGCCAATACTCTCTCTCCCTCCTCTTGTGATTTCCTGCATTTGGCGCAACAAATGATGGAGATTTCTTTCTTTGAATGCCTACAGAAGTTATGGATTTTTCACCCATTTATTTTCCTGAAGCAAATGAATACCTATTAAGTCGGATCATTGCAAAGAAATTAGATCCTGTGCTAGTGTTTTTGGACTACAAAACTCCTGTTTGTGAATTTTATATGCTGTAGGTAAGCCTAGAGGAAGTGGTTAAACTTGAATTTATGCTTGATAGTTAGGTAGTAATTAGGTTTTATGGTAGGAAATTTATTTTTTGTAAATATAGAAATAAATATATAATTATAGAAATTCGTTTTTTAAAGTGCTAAGTAGTTATATTATAAAGTATTTGTGTAGATAAATCATTTATATAGTTGTTGAAATTTTGACAAAATTACATTATGGATAGCTTGAATTTATAATAAACTTATACTTTGGTAAAACATTGTATAGCTATTAAAATCTTCTAATATGTTTGGTGATGATTTGGATAATAAATATGGATATTAGATTGTAAACCCTAAAAAAATGTGAATGAAAAATAAATTATTTATTGATTGAATTAAATCATTTTAAATGTAATTAATGAATATAACGTTAGAGAATTAATATTATATTAAATAATAATTTATATAAATTTCAATGACAAGTAATTTATGAATTTAATTATATGAGCAGTTATTATTTTATATTAAAAAATTAAAAAATATTTTTGATTAAATTAAATTACATTAAATATAATTGATTAATTATAGTGTTAGAGAATTAATAATATGATAAGTTGATAATTTATATAAATTTTAATTATTTAAAATAAATTATTTATTGATAGATTTTATAGCGAATTAATTATTTTAAAATTAATTTTAAAATAAATCCAATTAATGATTTTTACCTCCTTTTATTTTTTTATTTATTTCTATAAATTTCAACATTTTTAATCCATACTCCAGAATACATATCTATCAACTAATTTTTATTCTAATAATTAAAAATCACAATTATATATTTTTTACTATAATATATCTTTATAATATTTTTCAATAGCATAATAAAAGAAATTTTATTAAAGAATATATATATTTTTCAATTTTACTTTACTTTTTTTTAACCGTGCATGACACGAGTAATTACATATATTTGTACATTTATAATTATTGTGAATAAATATTATGACTGATGTGGATCGCTTGGAATTTTCCGTTGATAAAAGCATAAGTGAATATGTCGTGAACAGCGCTCTCTTATACACTCTCTAATTTTAGGTGTGCCAAAATTGTATTTGATTGTACTATCAATTACTAAGATATGAGATTTACCTATAGATTTAATGATACATGTAGTTTCAATATTTTCATTATACTATATATTGAAAAGTAATATTGAGTTGTACTAAATGAGAGTTCGAAAATATGCATGTTATATAAATGCTCGCAGAGGTGAGCAGATTAATCAAATTATATAAAGCTAAAAAATGTGTTGTTCGGAAAGAGGAGGCTTTTGAGCAGGTTGATCGGATCAAATCTAACAAATATTTTACACACCCCTATATTTTTGGGCCAGATAAATTATTTTTCAAAGTAAAATTAAATACATATGAAAATTCGTATATGGGGTTGATGATTAGGCTTAATTATATTTTCCTCTTGTATAAAAGAATGGAAAAAAACCTTACTTACGCCGGCCCCACTTGTAGACTAGATAAAGAAATTTTTTATTGAGTATCGGCCCCACTTCTTTTAAAAATTTTTCCAACTTTATTTTTCCTTTTCCAAATGTTTTATTAAAAATTCTCTGATTTTAATAAAAAATTTTAAATTTATTTATTTAGTTTATTATTGTGGCTATAAATACAGTGTAAATAAGTTTTTTGCTAAAAGAATTTTTTTTTTTTTATTTCTCTTTTCTTTTGTTTTCTTTATCCTTCTTACTTTTATTTTATTTATTTATTTTTGAAGTATAACTGCATTATCAAACATTTGCGACGCGGAACAGTGGCGCGCTTAGATCTTGAAAACCTCTAAAACGGTTAATATAATAACTGAAAAAAAGGAGTCATTTCTGGAACAATCGGGACTCTGTCACATTTTTAGAACTCTCTAGACTACACTTCATCGTTCACTAATCCTTTCACGCCATTGCTATATAAAAACCTAGGTTGCATCTTTAATGGATATTGAGAAATTGGTCTCTGAGTTCGCAAATTCCAGAACTTGCTTTGAATTTCTTTTTAAGAAATCAAATCTCATCTGTGTTTTTGAGGAATGGAGGACGATTTTGAGTTTCCAACTGCAAACAACAACATGGAGGATGATGATGATGTGATGGATGTTCCAGAAGAGGAGGATCCAGTTGCTCCAGTTGTTAAGGTTGGTGAGGAGAAAGAGATTGGGAAGAATGGGCTTAAGAAGAAGCTAATTAGAGAGGGCGAAGGATGGGAGACTCCTGGTATTGGTGATGAAGTTGAAGGTAATTAATTTTTTTGGTTCCTGGTTAATTGGATATTAGATAGTTTTTGTTCGTAGTTTCGCTGATTATGAAATTGATTTGTTGTTTTGGAATCGATTTTTTTCTTTTTAATTCCAGTGCATTATACTGGGAATTTGCTTGATGGAACACAGTTCGATTCAAGTCGTGAAAGGGGAACGCCCTTCAAATTCAAGCTTGGTCAAGGTATCTTTTTTCCGTGTTACTGAAATTTGAATTTAATTTTATTAAAGTGCATTTGTACGTTTAGATCTTACACTCAATTGAGGACTGTGGAATTTGTATTAATGCTCTTCATGACTTTGGGATGGAGGCAAAATCTAATGTTTTGTTTTTCGACCTGTAGATTCATTCAGAATCTCACATTGAATAAATATCAAATCTACGAAAGGCATGTAAGGTAGTAAGCTAGCTAGCTAGCTAATTGTTCTAATAAGCACGAAGACTATTTAAAGAGGAGTGTACTTCTTAACAATTTTCTAGAAGGATGGGAATTTATTGAGAAATTTGATGCGAGGCGCTCGTCTTCTTCAGAATTCTTTGTTAAAAAAAAGATATTCTAGCATGAACAATCTTGAGGAGAAATATGCTAGTTTTCTGGAGAGTTTGAGGTGGATATAAATGTCTTAGGTGCCATCCTCTAAATAACTAGCTTCTAGGGGCGAGTTCTCTAAGGCCTTTATCAAGTTACAGTTTAACTGGAAATGAACAAATATCATCCTTAATCATGAAGGAACATATCTATTCTTTTGCGTTGTATGCTGCTTTGGCTATTTGATTAAGAGAAGCACACTGGGTGCTTCCAAAGGTTGTATTTGTTGATGATTCAGATGTCTAAATGAGGGCGATCTTATTTCAGGACAAGTAATTAAGGGATGGGATGAAGGCATCAAGACTATGAAGAAGGGTGAGAATGCCATTTTCACTATACCTCCAGAATTAGCATATGGTGAATCTGGATCTCCTCCAACAATTCCTCCTAATGCAACTCTTCAATTTGATGTGGAGTTACTGTCTTGGACAAGTGTCAAGGACATCTGTAAAGATGGAGGGATTTTCAAGAAAATACTTGTTGAAGGCGAGAAATGGGATAATCCCAAAGACCTTGATGAAGTGCTTGGTATGCTCCCTTCTGGCTGTTGATTAGACGGCAGTGGTGAGATTTGTCATTTTTACCTAATTCTTTCCCGTGATTCTTTATGCAGTCAAGTACGAAGCTCGGCTAGAAAATGGAACTTTAATCTCGAAGTCCGATGGAGTGGAGTTCACTGTTGGAGATGGTTTGTTTCTTACCTCTCAAATGTGTGATTTGTTGTTCTCAATCTATTATTCAAGGAAGTTTATGATTAGTCTCTTGTGCAGGCTATTTCTGTCCCGCCTTGGCAAAAGCTGTAAAAACGATGAAAAAGGGAGAGAGAGTGCTATTAACAGTAAAGCCACAATGTCAGTTATTAACTGTCTTTGTTTTTCCTTTTATTTTTTTGATTAATTCAATTCTTTATTAACTGTTGGTTGGGTTTTGCAGATGGATTTGGGGAGAATGGCAGGCCAGCACTTGGTAGTGAAGGTGCTGTTCCTCCGAACGCTACACTTGAAATTATGCTCGAGTTAGTTTCTTGGAAGACTGTAAGTGATGTTACTAAGGACAAGAAGGTTCTGAAAAAGATCTTGAAGGAAGGAGAGGGATATGAACGGCCAAATGATGGAGCTGTTGTTCAAGGTAATAACATTCAGAAATACTAGGGTGATACTTTTTTTCCTTGGATATGCTTGGAAGTTGGAACATATCTTCTCACAATCGTTGTTACTGTTTCAGTGAAACTAATTGGGAAGCTGCATGATGGAACCATTTTTGTTAAGAAGGGCCATGATGAGGAGCCACCATTAGAATTCAAGATAGATGAAGGTATTAATTTTTTGGTTATAGTTTGGATGCTACTGACGTGCATGTTGATATTCTATTTCATTAGTGGCGGACATTGTTTTGGTTATGTAATCTTTTCCAAAACTAATTACCATTTGCAATGATTTGTGTGTAGAACAAGTTATTGATGGACTTGATAAAGCTGTGAAGAGCATGAAGAAAGGGGAAGTTGCACTGGTGACAATTCATCCAGAATATGCATTCGGTCAATTTGAATCACGTCAAGAATTGGCAACAATTCCTGCCAACTCAACTGTATACTATGAAGTTGAAATGATTTCTTTCACCAAGGTTGGTGATGAATACTTGCTCCTTAAAGTACTTTTTTTTGTTCAGTATATACGAGTTTTATAAAGCATAATTGCTAATTAATTGGCTGCAGGAAAAGGAATCATGGGAAATGAACACACAAGAAAAGATTGAAGCAGCAGGGAAAAAGAAGGAAGAAGGAAATGCACTATTCAAGGCTGGCAAGTATGAAAGAGCCTCGAGGAGATATGAAAAGGTATGCAGCTCCACAATCAATTTTGAATCATATATTGTGCTCTCAGAGTTGTTCATTTGACATGTTTTGTAATGGTATGGCAGGCTGTCAGCTTTATTGAGTATGACTCCTCTTTCAGTGATGAAGAGAAGAAGCAAACTAAGGCACTTAAAATTATCTGCAAGCTAAATAATGCAGCATGTAAACTTAAGCTTAGAGACTATAAGGAGGCGGTGAAGCTATGCACCAAGGTTTGAGCTCTTTGATTGAAGAATATCTACTAAATTTTATATTCTCTGTTTATGCTGGCTTCCATATGCTGACATGAAATGGGATTTGATTATGAAGGTGTTGGAACTGGACAGCAGAAATGTGAAAGCTCTGTATAGACGAGCACAGGCATATATACAACTTGTTGATTTAGACTTAGCGGAGATGGACATCAAGAAGGCGCTTGAGATTGATCCTGACAATCGGTGAGTCATTAGTTTGACTTTGGTGAAACAACTCATTAAAAATCGTAACATTGGAGAGTTAGCTTTTTTTTGTCTATCATTGTGTTGGCAGAAAATTGAGTTTTTTGCTTTCTGTTCATTGTTGATCTTTCTTTTATTATTTGATCAGGGATGTTAAGCTGGAGTATAAAATTTTGAAGGAAAAAGTAAGAGAGTATAACAGGAAGGACGCACAATTTTATAGCAACATATTTTCAAGGATGAGTAAATTAGAGGAAAAAAAATCAGCTGTAAGTTGGCAGAATCTGGAACTTTTTTGTGAAAGAAAAGTTGTCTTTGTGATGCTGTTTACCGATGTATTTCCCTTCTGATTCTCATTTTGATTATTGAAATGCAGAACGGGACTGGCAAGCAGGATGCAATGCCAATGGCAATAGACAGCAAGGCTTGAGGGCAAGGTTAGTTTCTGCTTATTCACTTCGTTTCTGTCTTACAAACACGGTAGAAGAAGGTCATATATTGAAGTGTGTCATGGGTTGTGTTCTGAAGTCTTGTATACTGCTTCCTGCAGGGAAAGCATGTGTCATAAGATTACCATTTTGTAAAATCTTGAGTTTGTTAGGATGTATGCTCTGTTTGTTTCAACTTTTCTCTTCAGTATCCTTGATAGGTCTCTTGTTTGCATTGTAAAAAACGACAATGAATAAGAATTCTTACAACTGACAGTTGGCCAAACCGAACAGAGATGTCTTTGAAGATGAAAGAATTTCGTGACTGGATCGTTTTTTTGGCTCGGTTTCAACCTCAGGTGCAATGCTGTGAAATGTTTAAAAACAACGAAATTGAAAACATCAAGCGCATAGTACTTCATTTTTAAACTTTTACTCTTCCACAGATTTGTTGGTTTGGAAAGTAAGATAAAAAAGATTGTTTAGTTATTTGGGAGGGAGATGAGGATTTTTTGAAAGTTGGGTGTTAGGAATCTATCTAAATATCTGCTGAATTCGCATGATTATTTTTTAAATTGTTTGAGGGGATTAAAAAATAGAATGATTTGATAAATCCAATAAAAAGCTCTCTATATTAAATTATGATAGAATCTTAAGAAAACAAACCGAACAATATAGAACAAATTATTGTTGAGGCCGAATTCGATATAATTATACTATTTTTAAATATTCATAGAA
Source organism: Jatropha podagrica (assembly GCA_947857235.1). NCBI lineage: Eukaryota > Viridiplantae > Streptophyta > Magnoliopsida > Malpighiales > Euphorbiaceae > Jatropha > Jatropha podagrica. The sequence goes on along the minus strand of CANUEP010019221.1, from coordinate 24,260 downwards.
CAAATTTTCCAACGATGCTTTCTAAACTAAAATAATAATTAAGGAAATATTTAAATTTTAAAAAAAAATTAAATGATTGATAATATATATTGTTGCAATAACTCCACGTGTAAAAAAAAAAAAAAAAAAAAAAGAAAACGCTCACGTTTTAGAAAGAAAGCATTATTTGTGGCTGCTGTCATTTCTCGTTGAGGTTGAGTTACTTAAAATGTAAAAGCAATTTTTTGATAGTGGTCGATAATATACCATCCGTTTGAATTGATACTTAAGAGAGATTAAATTAGTGATTTAAAAACAGAATTATATAATGTTTAAGGTGGTAGTGCGGCTATTAAAATAGTTAATAATTATTAAAAAATTAGATAATTTTTGCAAATAGATATAGAGTCTGTTTGAAATAAATAAATTTCATAAAATTTAGTGAAATTTATTTAAAAATTCATGTTTTTCGTATTTAAAATGAAAATGAAAAAAAGTAAATTTCAATTCTAAAAATTCAATTTCACGCAATTAAATATAACTACACCAAATTTTATAAAAATTAGTGAAATTTTCAAATAAATTTTATAAAACTAAACACTCTAATTTTTTATGACAAAACTATCCTCTTCTTCTATAAATTTAATTTTTTAATTTTTTTTATTTATTTAACTTATTTATTTTATCAAACTTGATCATAATAATAAACTATTAAACTTTATTTGACAAAACTATCCTCTATAGACTGAAGTTTTTTTTTTAATTTTTTTTTTTTTTGGATTTCATAATTATGAGTAAAAAATTACAGTTTTTATCCTATGTACTAATATTTCTAATAATAATTAACAACAACAATAATTTTTTTAAACATTTTTGTAGTTTTTAAATTAATTAGTTAAATAAAGAAGACATTTTACACCTTTTTTTTTCTTGAACGGAAATATTTTATACAAATTAAAGATAATTATTATGATGAATATTATACTTATTTTATATATTATATTTATATTTATATAATTAATTAATTAATTAGTTATGGTGAAATGTGAATGTATTATTTATATGAAATTTATTATTTATATCTTAGTAAAAAAATAAAAAGTTACGATATTGTATATAATAAATATAAATTGGTATTTATTATTTATTTTTATTAGATTATTATGTTAAGGGTATTTTAATAATAAATACAAATGAATTTTCAGTTAAGAATTTATTTCAAATATAATTTTGTGAAATTCAATTGAATTTTTTATTTTAAATTGTAGCATACTAAATATAACAAATTCATTTGCAAATGAATTATAAAATCATTATTTATTTATTTCAAATAGACTAATAATGTTTAAGTTTTAGCGTTTGATGAAAAGCTACTAGTTGCAATAAAAATAATTAAATGAAATCAAAACAGCTAAACCTTATTTAAATAAAATAATTAATTGTTATCAAAACAGTTAAATTTATCGAATAGATAAAAAATTTATCGAATACACACACAGTAAAAGCCTCTTAGCTAGACTAATGATTTCATAATTTGGATTGCCACTCTCATCTGAGTTATTAAAAAAACAAAAAAGGAAGAAAGTAACGCCTCTATTTTCCAATGTTAAAATTTGAATCCGAACTTATTAACCAATATTAAAAATTTAAATTTGAACCTAAATTTGCTAATATATATTTGCATTATGTGTATATATCGGGGTGGATACGGTTTTAGAACCGACGGTTCTTATTTTAAAAAATTTGGAACAGAAATCGAATTGAAAATTGACATTTTAGTTCCAGTTTAGAACTGAACGGTTACGATTCTGATTTCGGTTCTTTAAAAGTTTCAAAATTAACGGTTTTGACTAATTCTTTAATTTATTTTTCTGACGAATTGCATAATTATAAAAAATTTTGAGAACATTTTTTCTTCAAAATTTAAAATTTACAAATTTGTGAAATAATTTATATAAAAAATAACCTTAAAATTTTAAAAAGTGCTTGAACTTAATATATGTTTTTAAAAAATCTCAAGCTTAATTTATTTTTTTTAAAAAAAATTCTTTCACTTAATTTATTTTTTGCTTAAAAAAGTTGGAACTTACTTTTTTCTTTAAAAAAAAGGCTTGAATTTAATTTTTTTTTCAAAAATTAAGTTGCCTACGTATTCTTTTGGGTTTAGAGAAATCAAATCTCAGGCGTTTGTATTTATAAGATGTTCCACAATAATTGCAAATTACATCAAATATTTTGTTCCCTTTTAATTTTTTCGTGAAATGGATGACGAATATGTCGGAATTTTATTTTACTCTTCATACAATTTGTCTACTTGTTCTTTCTCTTGTTGTAAATTCTTTTTATTAAATTCGGATTCTTGAATTGTTTTTTAAATTTTCATTTATATATCTCTCGAGATTATATTAGTCAATAGTAAAATCGTACATGTCATTTTGTAAAAATAGATGAATATTGTATTTTTTTTAACTTTTCCATTGTCCTTAGCGAAATTTGGATTTTCACTATTTGTTATTGTAAAAAAATAACATGTAACTTGAAAAATTGAATAGAAAAAAAATTAGATATAAGGATTTGAAGAAATTAATTAACAATAATTTAGATAAATAATTGGAGATTGAACTTTGAAGAAATTATTCTACAATACTTTGGACAACAGTTTATAAATGAAAATTGAATATAAATGAAAATTGAAGAGATTGTAACGTATAGAATACTATAGAGTATAGAGAGTAGAGATGTATAAATAGAAAATGTATTTATAATAAATTTAAAAAATTATTTTTTCATAAATACTTTTAAAACTAGCCATTATATAGTTTTTTATAGTTGTTAGGACAGAGTATTTTAAAAATTTTATAAAATTATTTTAAAAATAATAAAAAAATTTATCTTACCGTCGGTTCGAACCCAATTCTAGCCGTTTGACATAAATATAAAATGTTATTGAAACCGTCTAACCGAGTGAAAAAATCATTAGTTCCGACCGGATTTTAAAACTGCCAATTCACAGTGTCAAAAATGATAGAATCATAATCGAATCGTCCTGGTTAAAACTGGTTCCGATCCCACTAGTTTCAATTCTAATTTCCAATGATCCCAGTTTCCAACGGTTTCGAACCTAACGGTTCCAATTCTGCAAATGGTAATGGCCACCCGTATGTGTATACATCCAATTAAATTCAATAACGATAACTAGAATAAATAAAAATATAAATAATATCTTCGAAAAAATAAAGACAAAACAAACTGAATGAATATATATCAAAGACACCATATTAACTGCATAATTTTATTTATATATGGATTTGCATACATTTCCACTTAGATTTTATTTTTTAATTATTTGATAATGATAGACAAGAGAGAAAGGAAACACCTGCTGCTACTACTACACCGCCAAAATTGATCATTCGACAAGACGTTTTAATTCCTCTTCCTATTTTCTAACCCTCAATTTTACATCAGGCTCAAATGAAACTAGCTCCTTCGAATCGAGCCAAGCCTTAACAACAACAACAGAATCAAAAACCTTCATTTCTCCATTGATTTTTGTTGCGGCCTCAATTTTCAGGTAATATTTTATTCCAGAAACTACCTGCCTCTGCGCCGCCACTACTTCCGAGAATATTAGTTCTTCTCCGCCGTTGCCGTGGCGGTGAATCTGCTCATTAAACTCTTCGATGGAGAATTTGCCGAGATCTTGCACCTCTTGATTAGTCTCTACGTCCTTCACTTCCGTTCTGCCTCCAACCATTCCTCTGTAACCATTTGCTAAGGAAACGAAGAGAAATGCAGAGATCAGAAGAAGCAAAAGCTCAACAACTTTAGCCATTTCTCTTTTCTGTTTCTTGTACTGTATCATGTGTTGCGATGATGGTTTCCTTGTGTATTTATAAGGAAAATGTGAGGCCTCGCGGAGCCGTCAGTGTCACCAATGTGGCGGATGGGGTGGGTCCACAACACATAATATATTTTTAAATTAAACTCTCTTTTTAATATTTAATATAATATCTTATAATCCTATTTCAGAACAAAAATATATCTTTTATAATCTTGATCAATTACAAAAATTTCTTTCATATTAAATAATTAAGTTTAATAAATTTGTTGTCATAAATATTTTTTATATCAGCCTTAGTGTAAACTTTTAAATCTAAAATAAATTACTGTTTTAATTAATTTTTTAAGTGATATAGAAAGAAGTGTTATTAAATAATTTAAAATTACTAAGTGTTGAAATTTTATTCTAAAAAAAAGTGTTGAAATAAATTATTTAAAGTAAAATAATTAAAATAAAATAAAAAATAAATATAATCAAATTAAATAATATTTTAATATAATTTAGATGATTTAATGGTTTTCTGACTTATGTGAAAAATGAGATGTTTTGAATTTAAATCATTTCGACCAAATTTGAATCATTTTAATCACAGTTATTTTTATTAATACGAGCTAATGAGAGGATATCTCATTTCGCAGTCTTATTTTGACCGTAAAGACCTCTAATAAATTAAAAATAATATTGTGACCATTTGATTTTTAAATTTATTCTTATTATAAACAAATACATCAATAGATTTACTAATCCAAAATTCATTGGTAAAGGTTTGTTTTGCTCGAAAACCTGTTAGTTTAATGACTTTTAGAATTAAACTTTTATCACTTTTTTTTTATATCCAAACAACTTACTCGACATCTTATTAAAAAAGAAAATTGTTTGATATGAAAAAAGATAGGGTGTTTGGACACGCAAATTAAGGAGGAGGGGGTGCGGATTGCAACAGCGGAGTGCCGCGTAATTTGGACAAATTCGAAAACGACAGAAACTATTTGTCTGATTACCGTTATCGTCTCGGGTGTTGAATGAGGTGTCGTTTGTTGATGGAATTACATGCACTTTGACATGTGGCAGTATCAGGGCTATGCATGGTGGCTCTCTTTAGGCTTTGCTGTCCAGCCATTGTTTCTACATCCTGCAACTTGTTTCCCAGCATCCAGTTTTTGATTTTTCACACACACGCACAGACACACACTAATAGATAGATAGTGTTTTTCATAAAAATCATATCATTTTTCACACTATTTCTATTTTACTCTTTATCATATTTATTTAATAATATTTTTTTCAAGTAAATTATATTTTTTTATATTAATTTCTCCATTTTGCTCTTTGTTATATATTAAAAGATACTGTTTTTTTAAATAGTGTTTTAACTTTTATTTTTACTACGTTGATTTTATTTATTTCTAATCATTTACGGTTGCAATTCTGATTATATTTTTTAAAATATTATTATTTTAATGCCTTTTTCATACTCATATAGCCACATATTTAATTCTCAACTATAATATAAATTAATTTAATTTAATTTTTAAATAATATTTTTAATAAATAAACTACCTTAACATTTAATATTATTAGTTTAAAATTTATAATAATTTATTTATCTATATAAAATTGACTCAACATAAGTTAAGTTTCAATAAATCAAATTCATTAAATAATTATTTTAGCATTTTTTACAGCAAATTACCATTTAAACCATCATCTTTTTAATTTATTCTATTTTTACTATTCCTAGAGGCTTTTTGTCATGACTCAAACCGTGGATCGTACCAGTACTAGAACCAGAGTAAGTTTAAGGTTTTGAGACTCGTTGTAAGCCTAAACTATAAAAAATCTGTCCTTGTAAATATCTAACTCTGAAAACAGTAAATGCATGTTATGACATTAATCAAAATCAGACAATTAGTAATCTTGGCTCAGCTTCAATGTCATATGTAACTCATAGCTCAACCTATACACATTTATTAAAAATGCATTTTTATATAAAACTTATCAACCATAATATGGATAAACTATTCTTGTCATAAATTCTCTAAATTCTCTAAAAAAAAAAAAAAATACTCCGTAGGATTATTTATCAGCACACTATAACTTTTGCATATTAGAATATAAATCCAAATACCTAAACTGAAGAACCAAATAAATATACACAAAATACTCAAACACATCACATAGTACATATACTAACATTTCAAATACTGAATTTCTACAAAGAAATAAATAGAGTTTTTGTAACTAACAACTTCTACTTTTTGGAAAAGTTTATGGAAAGGGGATTAGTTTTGCAAACTTAGTAAATAATAATAAATAATGCACACACAATCGAGTAGAATGCTTCTACAATATATGAAATAGGTGCACATTTAACAAGCAAATGTGACAACACCAACACCTTCAAATATATCACCTTCAGATAATCATAACATGTAAAAATTGATCAGTGGCATTATGAATCCACCCATCGGCCTTTGGTCTACTTTCTCATTTTCATATATATATATATATATATATATATTAGGGAGCTGATTTTCACTTGGTTAATGGTCCCACAGTGACCCATGTCGTTTCGATTTTCACTCAAATATAAGGCATATCATTATATTATTACAATTAATTCGACAAATCAACCTATACAATAAATCATATACAGTATATGTATATAATCAAATGCTGTAATTATATATCATTGTACAACTGTAGTATTATATTTATAAGAGGGATAACAAAAAAAAAATATAATAATAATAAAATTAAGAACTGAATACTGATTATATATAGATTATATAGAGCATATGATATACGTATGAAATGCATGTATGCAAAATGATGATACACACAATTTATTATTACTCATAGTGATAGCAAAATAATTCAACTCTACTTTAGATTATAATTTATAGGAGCAATAGAAAAACTCGATCGATTTAAAAAGACACATATAATAAAGGAAAATAATATCAGACAAGTGAATCATTCAAATAAGAAATTTAAAAAATTAATTTATTAAACTTACTATAGCTGTCCTTTTAATTTCCTATGAGTACTTTGGCAACATTTCTCTAAAAATATAACTTCTCATATATATTTTAATATAAAAACTTAGTATATTTAACAATTTCTCCTCACACAGTCCATCCACGGGGCAATTAATCATTTTAAATATTCAACCACCAAAATAACAATTTATTATCAACTCTTCACATAAAGTTATAACAAACCTTCGATTCAATAAATTATAACATTCTATATTAACCTCAAATTTTATTCTATATTAACCTCAAATTTTGTACTTTCATCGATTCATCATATATAACATAATTCATCACCAATATAATTTACACAATATAACTTTAATTTCAGAATAATTGCTACTTGCCACCAATAATTCCTTTTATTTAATTTGTTCTCGGTCTCCAAATACTTTTTAATTATTTAATTTACTTACCTTATTTGATTCTTATTCTTTATAACCATAAAGATATATTTCTATTTTTAATTTCTTAAACCTTAATTCTTAATCTTTTAATCCAACTTAATTACACTCTCAATTTCTCCTTTTTAATCCATCATATACATTTAATCAAGTCTACCTCAAATCAATTTTATATTTCTCAACAGCAATTATCATTATAATTCCTCAACTAAATTTATTTAATAATCGATATTGCTTTAATTAATTAAATTCTTTTCACTTAAACCAATATTCTATGATGCACGGACACCTTAACACTATGTTTGGATGGAAGGTATTTGATGGGTTTGGAAAGTAAAGTAAGGTTAGGGGAGGTTATTTGGTTGTTTGGATAAAAGGTTTAGGGTAGAGGATGATTTTTTGAAGGTTATTTGAAGGAGGAAACTCATCAAAACACCCAAATTTTAAACCCACCGAATTGGGGTATAAGGATGGATTAAAAAATTTTAATTTTCAAATTTATCCTTAACTATATTTAAAAATCAAATATTGTCCTTATTGTTTATATTCTATTTAAATAGTTGTTTTCTTTATTTCAACCCGTTTCTTTTTCTTCTTCACGTTTTGCACCTTCGTTGCCCCCAAATATAAATCACAATTTCATTATTGCCGCCAACGATAGATTATTTGATACTCAACTTACATGATTCATAGACAACCTTTTGCTTTCAAGGCAATTACTTTCTTTCCCTTTATTTTTTCATAACTTCAATGCTTCAAATCATGTAACTTTCATCTTTTAAAAGTTGTTTTGGTTAATTAATTAGTTATTATGTGTGGGGTATTTTGGTTTGACGTTTAAAATTTTGGGTGGGCTGGGGGCTGAATTTTAGATTTTACTTTTATTAATTAAAAAAAATCATATATGAACAACATGATTCTATTAAAAAAAATTCTATTAATTTGTTTTTCTTCCTTTTGTTTTCTAATATCTGTGCATGTTCATGGTGATTTCCAAAGTCAATTTCTTATTGACAAATCACTCAATTTAATGTAGCAATTATTGCTTATATAGCCATCGTTTCTAGCTATTATAACCAACTTATTTTTGCATTTTTTTTCTTTATTTTATAATTTTTTCTTAAGCCTACAAATCAAAATTATATAAGTCTTCACTCAAAAAAAAAAAAAAAATCATATAAGTTCAAATATAGTTTTTCATTCTAAAAAGTATTTTCAATTAAGTTATAATTATAATTAGTTACTCTAAGGTTCTAGAGGATGGTTGTTTTAATGGAGTTTGCTTAAACATTAGATTTCGGGTATTTTACTCTAGGTTTAGAGGGTGAGTTCTTCATTAACATTGGCTTAAACACTCGGTTTGAGAGTAAGTTTACTTCCGGATTTTGATAGCAATTCTTTAAGGTTTATATGAGGGGTATACGAATATTATGAAATTTTTGAGTGGGTATAACTCAAGGAAAAATTATGATATTTGTATGTATTTTATTCTCACATAGTGAAAGATTTAACGCTATCCATGGATGTAGGTAATTTGTCAAACCATGTTAACATCTTATTTACCCTATTATTTCTCAGCATTGAATTTATTAGACGATTATTTAATCATGGTAAGTTACCGAGTTTCTAATAACAAATGGTATTAGAGTAGTTTATCATAACAAATTCAAAATGAAAACAAAATTTGGCAAGAGAGGATTGGGTTTGGAGGATTTAATAGCTGCACATTTCTTAGAGTTTTCATGTCTGATGGTTTTGAGGGTCAAGTTGTTTTCAATTGTGTTGAGAGTAAAGTTGCTGATGCCCATAAGCAAATCTTCTTTTATAGATGTTTACTCTAGATGATATAAGAGAGACAATATTTTTCATGCATTTAGACAAATCACTTAGGTCGGATGGAATGAAACCGTTTTTTATCAACGTTTTTTTCGAGATATTATGGTTGGTGATGTAGCATAGCTTCATTTGAATTTTTTGAACTATGGTATTTTCCCACAAGACTTAAATTAGATTCATTGTTTTAATAACAAAGAAGAAAATTTCTCAATCTATATAAAGCTCTAACTTATACAACCATAGTAATGTCTTGTACAAAGTGATGTCCAAGGCTCTAGTGAATAATTTAAAAGTGATTTTATCTACTATATTTTCCCCTTCTCAGAGTGCTTTTATCCTTGGTAGGCTAATTTCTAACAATATAATGATAGCCTACGAGGTCACTCATTTACTGAAGAGAAAACGCATAGAGAAGATGGAGATGATTGTCTTGAAGATTGACATAAGCAAGACATATGATAAAATAAAGTGGGCTTATCTTCGTGGAATGATGGAGAAACTTGGTTTTAATCATCAATGGACGGAGTTGGTTATGAAGTTTGTTTCCTTTATACAATATTTAGTTTTATATAAAGGAACTAGTTGGATCCATTAATCTTAAGTAAAGGTTTACTGTTTTTTGGTTGTGTAGAATCATAGAGCATTTAGGTGATGTATTATCTCTCAAACTATGAACAAGCTTTCACATAAAGTATAGCTTCGTTTTCACTCCTCTTACAACCTTGATATAGCAGATAATTGTCAATTCTGCTATACCAAGCTTGAGGAGCCTACTTTAAGTCGTAGAGTGCTTTCTTGAGTTTGTAGACTTTTTCTTATTGTCCTTTAACCAAGAAACCTTCAAGTTGATGAACATAAATCTCCTCCTGAAGTAAACCATTTAGAAAAGCTAATTTAACATCAAGATGAAACACTTTCTAAGCATGTTGAACTACAATTGCTAAGAGCAATTGGTTGTGTCATGTCTAGCCATTGGAGCAAAAGTATCTCCATCATCGATACCAACTCATTGAGAATAACCATTTACCACCAATCTTGCTTTATGCTTAAATACAGGACCATTAGGATTTAATTTTGTTCTATAAATCTATTTGACACCAATCACATTTTTACCTTTGGGTTTGGAGGTGAGCTCCCAACTCTGATTTTACTCAATGATAGAAAGCGCATCTTTCATAGCTTGTTGTCATTCTTCAAATTGTGAAGCTTTATCATAAGTGACAGGTTTTGATTTTGCAAAGCTACTTCTTTCATAAATTTCAACTAGAGACTTGGTTTTCAAGACTAGTGAATCAGTTCCTGAATCATCAAATTCTTCATTAGCAATTGGGAAACTTGGATTTTCAACTTCTTCTAAAATTTCTGGTTTGGAGGTCTCTTAAGATAGATTTGAATCTTTCTCAATTTTATTTGATTCAAGATTCCACAAAGCATCTTCATCAGACTCGACATCTTTACAAACCATCATTTCTTGGTTTGAATATTAAAAATTCTATAGCCTTTGGATTGAGTAGCATATCCAAGAAAAATATAAATTTCAGCTTTTTCATCTAACTTACTTCTTTTTGCAGCTATTACAAGCACATAACAAAGGGAACCAAACACTTTTAGATGATTTGCTGAATATTTTGAACCACTTCATGCTTCAATTGGAGTTTTGTCTTCGATAGACCTTATAAAAAGTCTATTCAAAAGATAAACAGTTGTATAAATTCTTAGCCGATGATATCTCCACAGATCATTCCTCTGATTTAGGAACAGATTACAATTAATTTTCTGTAATTAATCTCTATAATTCCTTTTCATATTCTGTTTTAGCAATGACCCTATTTAAAGGGTCTTATACATCAATACAGAGACAGGGGATTCCAAATCCTCAAACACTTTCATAAATAGCTTCAACCCAAAAAATCTTGGGTAATGTTTCTCGAACAACACGCATCTTGCCATCTCAACTATAGTTCTAAATCTTCTTTCACTCACCCCATTTTGTTGTGGAGTGTAACTCACCGTAAGTTGGTGATTCATGCATGATTCTTCATAAAATTTATCAAATTCTTGTGAAGTATACTCCTTCCCATTGTCATATCTCAAAGTTTTGATTTTATAGCCACTTTGAGTTTCTATAAGAGCTTTAAACTTCTTGAAAGTTGAAAGAACTTGTGATTTATTGTTGAGAAAATAAACCCAACACATTCTTGTAAAATCATTAATGAACAAAATAAAATATTTTCTTTCATTGAGTGAGGGAACACCCATGGGGCCACAAACATCAGTATAAATCAACTCTAATTTTTCATTTGCTCTCCAAGATTGATTTTTAGGAAAAGAATCTCTATGCATCTTCCCTAGTTAACAAGCACCACACAGCTCACTTCTCAAGCTAACTTCAGGCATGTCTCTTATCATTTCCTTAAATTATAGAAATTTAATAGACTTGAGGTTATAATGATCAAATCTCTTGTGCCAAATCCAAGTATCATCAGTTTCCACATTACAAGAACATTGTGAAACTGAATCCCAAGGAAAACTATTGCCAATCATATTAACTTTTGCAATTTCAACATCTTTGAGATCATAAATGATGCACATTTTGTTTCTAAAAAGAGCAAAGTATAATTCTTATTCAATGTTTGTTTAACAGTCAACAAATTCTGATCTAAGTTAGGAATGAAAAACACATCAACAAGAAGCCTGGTACCTTTATTAGTGTGAAAAGCAATAGAACCTTTCCCTTGAGCTTCAACTTGGTCACTATTTGCTAGCTTTATTTTAATTTTGAAGAATCTATCCAAAGCACTAAATAAATTTGCATCTTTGGCCATAGGACTGGTAGCATTGCTATCAAGAAACCAAGAATCATTTGAATATGAGCTTGAAGTGTGAGAAGCCATAAAAAAGTATTCTTCATGTGCTTTTCCATCTTTTGGAAATTTTGCATGTTGGTTCTGTTGTTGATATTGTTTTGTATACAATATTTATCAATATGCCCAATTTTGCCACAATCACTGCACTTGGCCATAATCCAATAATTTTTCTCTAAGATAGTTGTTTTTTAGCAAGTTGAACAAGATGAAAATCTGCCTCTTTTTTTACTTTCTTTGTTGTCACCTTCTCTTCTATTTTGATCCTTTTTATCATGAAAATTGTATCCTCGACTAATTGTAGAAGCTTTCCCTTTATTTTTATATTTAGCATAAATAACACCTTCAATGACATCTTTTTTTCTAATAGCTCTTCTTTATTCCAAAGCTTGAAAAGCATTAACAAGTTCTGAAATGGTGAGTTGAGTAAAGTCCTTAGAGTCTTCAAGAGAAGAGATTTTTGCTTCAAACCTCTTGGGTAGACTCACAAGAACTTTCTCAATAATTCTGTTGTTGGCGATGTCTTCTCTAAGAAATCGAATCAGATTTACATCCTTCATAACTCTGTCAGTATACTCTTTGAGAGTTTCATATTCTTTCATTCTTAAAATCTCAAACTCTCTTCTAAAGTTTAGGACTTGCATTTGTCTAGTCCTATCATTTCCTTGAAACTCTTCTTTATTCTTATCCCGTGCTTCCTTGGCTGTATCACAAGCCATGATTATTACAAAGATGGTTTCGGAAACACCTGAATTAATACAAGAGAGAGCATTGTATTTTTTTGTTAGTTCTTCACTATGATTTTTCATTTAAGCAAGTGTTGGATTGCTGGGTAAAGGAGGAGGATCTCTACCCATCTCAACAACTTCCCAAAGATCATATGTCCTGAGCTAAGCCTTCATTTTTACAGCCCAAATTGGATAGTTCTCATATGAAAATACAGGTGGTAATTGAGCTGAAAAATTGTTGGAAGCCATTAAAGGAAATTCCTGAGCTAAGGCGTTTAAGGTCGTTTATGAGGTTTTCTTGTTTTCTCTCACTTTCTCAGACTCTCACAGCCCCTTAAAGGATTGAATGCTCTGATACCAATTGTAGAAGACAATGGCAAAGCAAGCAATAAGAGAGGGAGATAAAATTTTAAAAGATGAGAGAAGAAATCTCTGTATATTTCATTGAGGATTCAACTTTATATAATAGCTGAATAATATAAAATTATATGATTGAGTTTTACCAACTCCCAATAAGGCCATACTCTTATTAAACTAATATTTAAGTAAACCCAAAACTACAACCAATATATCAAAAGATAATTATTAGATTTCCAAGATAAATCTCAGTGGGTCTAACACATCCCCACTTATACTACGAATGTGTTTCAACTTCCCAAAAATATTTGTGTTGCACTCTAAAGAATTATTAATGGTTTTTGGTGGGGTTACAATTTTAGTGGTAGTCGAGGCATCCATTGGAAAACATAGGAAGTTATGTGCTGCAACAAATCTTCGGGTGGTTCGAATTTCAGATGGCTTCACGAGTGTAACCTAGCTCTTCAAGGTAAGCAAGTATTACGGCTACTTACCTGTCCAGACTCATAGTTGCTAAACTCAGTTGATTCCCAAGTCAGTTATGTACAACCATCTGATTGTGATAAATATTCTGTTACGTTGGAAATGTGAGATTTTTCTTAAACTTAATTCAAAATTTTGGGTAAATATTATGGAAGATTAATTTTGTAACTTTGAGTTATAAATGTAGCAGTCGAAAAGGAATGTAATCCATGATTTTAGGAGCTGTCTAGCAAAAGTTGAAAGATTGTAGTTTGGGTAGGTTTGACTTGTTTGTAGAATAGTTTTCTATATAAGCTAAATGAAAGATGGAACCGTGCACATGAGAGTGAAAAGGAGAAAAGAGAAATTATAGTAGCGGAGACTGTAAGAAATTGTATGCAGAAAATGAGAAAGAAAAAGAAGAAAAATATCTTTGTAAACCTGGTTTTTGCTTTGAATTTTTAACTGTGAGTTCTTGTTAGTGTTTATATTTTTGAATTTCTCCTCTCCATCTCCATTTTCCAACATGTTAACTCTTTAATTTCGGATAATAACTTGTCTTGGTGAAGGGATGTCGTGGAAGCTTTGTTCAATGAAAGGGACAAACATTTGATTCTTAAAATCCCATTGAGTGTTTCTTGTGGGGAGGATGTCTGGCTTTGGAGTGAACATCTTTGTGGTGTTTATACAGTGGGAATGCTCACCATAAGCTAACTAGAGATAATTAATGTTCTTTTAGTGTTTCTTATGCATCTGTTTTGGGCGAAGATTTGGAACCTGAGAGTACCACCCAAGGTTAAGAACTTGATTTGCAATAACTGTGTGCCGGCGAGATCTCTTCTTAGAGCAAGGTATGGATGAAGCTTGTCCTGTTTGCGGGTCAGTGGTTGATGCTCTAACTCTTATGTTTTTTTTTATTATGGGCGAGGCAGAGATTGTTGACACTGAGTTTTGAATGGAGCTCCTTGATTCACAGGAGACCATGTCAATACAATAATGGCTTTTCAATGTGTTTGAAGTTCATGAAATCTCTGAAAATCGGCAGGTTGTTATGACCCTTTCTGCTATCTGGAACGCAGAAATGATCTGTCATGGAAGGAGATTAAAGAAGCATCTGTAACTCAGATTCTGGAATTGTCTTCAGTGTGGTTATTTGCATGCAATCTGCTCAAACTAAGCAGCATCCTTCAATCGGTTAAATGGAACAAGGCTCCATTGTTTGGTCAAACTCTTCAACTTTCCTCTTTGTTAGTCGGAGTACTTCACGAAGGTGCTGGAAGCTTGCCAACTGAAGTTCTTTTCATTCGCCAAGCGTTCAGTTGAGCAAAGTCTCGACAGCTTCATCATATTATCTTTGAAACAAACTCTCTACTGCTATTAGTTTAATCTTTTTGCTAAATAACATTCTTATTCTTCTTATTTTAGTTGTAGTAATCTCTGATTGTAAGTTGTTAAAATGCACTGTCCCATTATTCAGTTGCTTTCCTCCACCTATTCTATTCTATGTCTAATATGAAGAGAGGTCCACTCACTACAGATGTTATTGTTAATTTGATTTTCCGTAAAAGAAATAAATATTGTATTTAACATAATTCAACAACTAACTAATAATTCAAATAAGAAAATAACTACTCACCTTCTTACACTGGACCGTATAATAATTAAATTAAACATAATTTTCAAAAAAAATATTGCAATTTATATTTATACTGCTTTAATTTAAATAAGTAGCCTATTTATTTTTAATTAAAAAATGGAAAGTAAAATTATAAAATTTTTTTGATTCTCAAATATTAATTATTTAATCACTTTTTATTAACTAACTCCATTAATTTCCTTTATAGAAAGAAAGCCTATTTAATAAAAATTGAACATTTATTAAAATGAAATCACCCATTAGATTTATTAGTTTTAATTCTAATATTTAATAAATAATTTTATTTTTATTAAAGGAAAGAAATATTAATTGTAATAAAAAAAGTAAAATGTCACATCATTTCTATATGCTGTTGCATAAACATTTATGCATTAGAAATGATATATTTATATATGTTTCTCCAAAAGTGTACAAGCAAATTTAAAGTATTATTAAAAGATATTTTTTTTTCTTTCAAAATATAATAGTCCCGCATCATCTTGTTATCTATTTATTTTAATTTTTTTAATGAAACAGATTTATTCCACTTGGCAAAAATAAATAAAAATAAATTATAAACAAAACACTACCATCTAAAGAGGTCAAGCTGCAGTATTATATTCAAAAACAAATATACGTACATGCAAGAGAAGGCTCCGCTCGTTCATCTAAAAATAAACTTTTCCCATACGGTCTGCAAAATTTGTAAATTTACAATTTGAGGTAATTTGCACCTGTGTAAACTATGAATTTCATCTCGTAAAATCGTAAAAGAACATCTGTAAACTGCATTTAATAAAAATTTCCAATGGCTTAAAAACATTTTGACAGTGCAAATAAATTACCTTATTTCAATGTCTAATCTTCAATCTTGCGTTTGAGCTAGTTATAACGTGAGAAAGAGGAGGCACATATCACTAAGTACTCTTCAATAAACTCTCAAGTGGGGAAAAAAGGATAACATTGCCATTCTGATAAAAGCTTGGGTTCCTGCGTCAAGCCTCTAATCTCCACCATTCTACACAATAATAAATAGAAAAATAAGAGTTCACTTATAGTTAAATTAGGGCGTCAAGAAATGAAAACTATTCACTGCGTTATTCTAACAGAGTACCAATTAATGGCATCATCACCACCACACTGATACAGGAAGATTAAGTTGTAGGCCTTGTCATTGTAGATAAACCGCGTCCTACAGGTATAACCCCTGGATAGCTGTCGTCTGTTTCTTCTTCTAAGGGAACTGTACAGCAAGAGCTCATCAATATGGATCAGTAGTACTTGATTTGATTAAATAAGGCAACTCTCAAAAATTCAAAAATATATGAAAATATCATGTGCCACATAGCAGATGTTTGTTTGGAATTGGGACTAGCTCAGGTTGGGTATAAAATCAGATCCTCAGGAACCTAAACTCGACCAAAATTAGGAATTTTTTTAATTGACCTCCTCGGGTCAGGCCAGAGCAGTAATTACCCATTTAAAAAATTATTCCATACTATTCTTTTTTATTAAAAAATAAATATTTTATACATTTTTTTAATTTCATTTCCATTTTTTAAAAATTATATTTACACTTTTCAAGTGCTATATTTTATTTATAACATATAAAAAAATAAAAAAATGTTTTAATGAAAAATATATATAAAATATATTATCAGGTAGGGTTTAAGACATGCTTCACCATTAGTTGCTCTTGACCTGAGAGCCCAACTTGGGTTAAAATTCTAACCACCCGATGCCCAACCCATTGTCCAATGGGTTGAATAGCACCAGCACCATTTGAGTCTGCTCCGGTTAGGCACCCTATGGGAGGGGTAAAAAAGCCATTCCTCGGTGGAATGAAAAGGCAAAATTCAAATACTTCAACTTAAATGGCTAGATATCACCAATTCTATCCCAATCATTATGGTAAGAATTAACCCATAGATATTGGAAATAAGGAATGCCAAATCGCTAAATTCAACTATGTGCACTTACCAGTAATCTCATCGCCAGCCTGACTGCCAGCAACCCCAATGCATGAGTACAGAGAATCCTCATCTACCTTCAATTGTTCATATGCAAGGTATATGTCCTCAATAGTAGCAGCCTCATACAGTGAAGTGAGATCTTTAATGCAAGAGATGTTCTGAAACCCAAAAAGGAAAACAGCCAATTATTGATAAAAAATGATATAAAAAAATGAATGGAAAGGCTGAGCCTCAAAAACACTGATTTTACCTTCCTTGGAACAGAAGAAGCCTGCAAGTGAGCCATCAATCCGAGCCAATAGGGGTTTGACTTGATCTCAGCTTCATGTCTCATCAGAAGTGTTCGTTTAGCCTGTATCCAAAATATGAATTTACAAATTTACATCCAGCAAAAGCTCAAGAAAGAAAACAGTAAAAAAAAAGCACAAGATAGAAAACAGTAAAAACAGAAGACACTCCTATTTCATTACAAGAATAACCAACTTTACAAATAGCATACACAAATATAACCAAAAATATCTGAAATGAAGAGCGACACCAAGTTCACATCCTCCATTGAACATGTATATTTCAATCTATCCCTTATTCCCTTATACTATAAAGTCATGCGTGGTAAGCAATAATGGTATATAATGTTATGAAATCGAATGAAAACCTAAATGTTGTCAATTACAGAGGTGTACAAGCAGTATTCTGAGAGTTCAGAAAACTAACCCTGTCCAACTCCCTTTGGACGATCTTGTTGCTATGCAACCCTCTTAGAACACTCTTGCATGCATCAACAGCTTTATATACCTGCATGTTTAATTGGGATCAAAGGATGGTCTGGTAAATAACTTTGGAACAGTATATATATATATATATAATACAAATATAAGAAAATCAATACCCACCTTGCCTGGAGTTGATGTTACAGATATCACATACCATCCAAGCTTCAGTCTATCAAAAAGGCTCAACTCAAATGACACATCATATGTCAATCCAAGAGAATCTCGGACTGTGGTAAAAAGCCTGCCCAAAAAAAAAAATAATAAACAAAAAATGCTTAAATTTCTTAGCCATGAAGGGTAGCTATCAGGATAAAATGTGAAAACAAACTACCCATGATGGTCTAAAAACTAAAAGACCTGTGTGCGTCCTCTATTAGTTATCAGCAAAGTTTCATTTGAAGAGTCTTTGGACAATATTTGAAGCAGTAAAGTGAATTTTATTAGCAACTTAAACCAAGTTATTAACTTCCTTTAGCATATCATGCCTCCTAAGTTGATAATTCAAAAATGACCCACGGATCCACTCACCATACTCTCAACTTGTATTTATCCTTCTCAAAAATCTTCGCATTAAGAAGAATAATTAAAGGCAATTGTCATTAAAATACAAAAGAAAATTACTATTACAAGATTATGTTTCAGATAATTTATTTTAATTATTAAATGCACAACTGCGCAAGACATTCTAAGGCACAAAGGGGTCCAGGAGCCTATGCCTTTTTATGCCGTGAGAATTAGACAATTGAAAATCTACAAACAGGAGACATGTCAGCCAGATCATAGGAAATACTGAAGTTAGAGGGGAAAAATGAAAATGAAAAGAAAAAATGGTCAATAGAGTTTAATTAAATCTCAGACAAGGATCTCAACTCATCAAAAATAGGAATATCAGCTCATAACAACCAAATTTATTAGGTAGTCATCTCCAGCCTCTTTTTTCTAACATGTTGTACTCTTATATACATTCCATAATATACATATGCATGCGCATGACAAGGAATTGTATTTCCCATTCCTAAGGAGTTTGTTTTGTATTCTGACCATGCTGCAAATAATCAACTTAAAGGAGTTGAATAACTGCCATGTGAATGGGGTTGCATTGTTAAAACAATTGTTCATTTGCAATCAAAGCATAAACTGAAAATAAGAATAATCCAGAATTCATTAGTCCAGTGGTGCTAAGTATTACTTGTATGGCTGTCAAAGTTGCAAGCATCAAGTAATTCAAAAAGGATTACCCAGCTTGCACAGATTTCAGCGTCATATATGCATATTTGGTGGCTGGATAGCTTTCTCAGGCATGACAGATATCACTTCAAAGGAACTTGCTGATCCTTGTACAATACTTCTCTATATGAAGAAGTAATTCAAGAATTGCATAATAGAGATGCAACATGTCATTTTAGAAAAAAAAAAAAAAATCAATCATTGTAATGGTGAAAGATCAGCTTTGTAGGGCAAGTTTTAAAATGATAGCTGGACCGCACAGGGTTAGTGAAAAATACGTGAAAATAAAAAATTTGAGCAGGGCTTTTGTGCTTGGTTAACAAAACCATAAGAGGTCATATTTTACTTGTAGTGGCAGATCACCATTCCAAGATGGCTTAACATCCCTTGTTCTAAGAATATTCATGCTCTTTATTTGGCCATACTTTTCTCAATGAAGTTGTTCAGCTTCACGAAATATCCGCAACAATTTTTCAAAATACGGTTGGAGACTTTGCTCAAATGAAATGTTCCAAATATTCTTGGAAATTCTTGCTTCCATTAGACCATTTATGTCTATATACATTAGGATCCCAGTTCATAATCTCCTAGTTTGAGAAAGAATAATAAGAGGATCAAACCAGTTCTTCAGACTCTGTTTCAAATTTGACACATTTTGGTTGATAGTATATTTCATTATAGCTCTATGATTCAAAGTATCATTCATATTTAATCCCTCTCAATTCCATATTCAAAGTTGCGATCAGATTCATTCATTAAAAAGAACCGAGTCAATAATAGACAATTTTGTGGAGAAAGTTGAATACGAAGTTCAAATTTTTATCATCCCTTCATCCATCAATTGATGGCAGACAGAAGTTGATAACTGAAAGTTTGGTGGCCTCCTTCCACATTGTATTGGTTTTTGGGATCAAACCATTCCATTGGGTAGTTCTTTAATCACATCAGTATATGTGGTCCTTGGAAAATTAAAACAAGTATGCTTCCTAAAAAACTGCATTCATTTTATTCTGTTGCCTATTGAGACTGAATCCAATGTTGATGCAAATGCATTTGGCCAGCATATTCTTTAGTTAGCCTTAAAATCATGTGTCAATGTTCTCGAAGCAGAAAATTTTTAGAATTTTATCCTCTCATGAAGCAGGGATAACTTCGTAATTACATTGCCACTAAACAAGCTTGACACCTCTTCAGGGATTTTTAATTTTATTTCGAACTCTTTTATAATTTATTATTGGTTTGAATAACATCAATCCTATTACCTCTTTACGGCAGTCCAATTCCCAGAGGATTAGAACTAATGTTAGCATCAGGATTCCAATTTATTAAAGTTCAGAATTACTTTGTCTCCAAAAACAAAATGCCTCCCATCCATATTTCCAATCAACAAAATTTACTATGGTTGTTCTTGTTGGACTGTTTATGTGGTTAATTCTACCTTTAAGAATGATACCTAAGAAAGTCTAATGCCAGGTTTGGTATGCTGTAATGCAATTTAATGGTGATTACATTGCAAGAATCTCTTTGTAACATTACAAAGAAATTCATGCAATGTAATCACCATTACATTACGGCATAACAAACATAGCCTAAGTGTAAAGCTTAGAGACAAACTTTAATTGTCTGTACTTTTTCGACAGCAAGAAGATTTAAAGTTCTGCAAAAATTGCAGATTTCAACCCATTGGCTCTAAAATTGACAAAAAGTCAGACCTACAAAGAAAACCTCTGTCATGTCCTCTATCAGGATCCAAAAGAGGGCAGTGAAGGAGAAGGGAAAACCCATTCATGTTAGTGGTGGTGACGACAGAGATGGTGTAGAGATAGGGCTAGGGAATAACTTGAAGCTCCAAACCCACCTTGTTGCCTTTCCCAGTCATTGCTAAGTTATGTATTAAAATCTTATGAACAAAAGAGTAAGCAAAGCTTTTGGAAGAACTACCTCGAATTTATGATCTCAGCAAGCAGCCCCATTGTTATGCCAAAGAAAAGAGGATGACCGCGAAGTTTTGCTTGTGAATATTTCTGAACATCCTTCCCGTCTACCATTTGTTCCTCTGATATTGGTTGTACATCTGCAAAGCGCAGATACATGATCTAAATTGCAATTAAAAAAAAGGACAAGTTTTCAACTATCTATACGGAGAAAAGTTTCAGAAGAGCAAGAATAATATTTTTCTTATTTGGACAAATACTGAGTAAAGATTCACAAACAATAACATACAAAAGCAAAGCTATCTGCATATTTTACAATTATCAAATCATGACAACAGCCTCTGCAAAAAGCAAGGGGAAGGTTGCATAGGTCAACCCCCTCCTCAAAGCCTACAAATATTGTCCTCCATAAGAAGCACAAAGTTTCCATTTAGACTGAAACCCAAAAATGGTGCAACATACAAATTTGAAGGAAGATATTTTATAGAAAATCAGAATGTTCATACAACCCATATCTTCTGAAGAGTGAAGCATCATTTCTTATAATTTTTTTTATCACCACTTTAAATCGAAAACAAAATCAAATTGTGAGTATTGAATTTTAAATCCTATTTATTTATAGAGTTACATATTACTTCCATAATTGCTTAAAATTCTCAAAACATTCATAACGTTTATTAAAAAATGAAAGGTTGGTCGTAGGGGGAAAAAGCCAGGAGAGGACTCATATCACAAAAGTTAGAAGGACACAGCTCACACCACCATTCTCTGTCTGCGTTCAAAATTCTAACTAATTGGAATTAAAATTTGGTCAGTTGTAATACAGTAGCAGAATCTTGGATTCGAAAATAAAATGAAAATGAAGCACATTCTGATCTTTTAGAAGTCTGAGGGATAAAATTATAAGATCCAAATTTCTTATTCAATTCTTGTTATAGCGTCAAAACTTACCTGAGGCTACTGAAAAGTCACTGATTGACTCGAACAAATCTTTTCCATCAACTGTGAACCCCCATCGACTTGGTGCAGGACCAGCAATGTAAGCACATGCTCTTTCATCTGTATCCTTCAGGAATACCTAGTTAAATGCAAAAAAATGAGTGCCATATCATCAAAATAAAGCAGCATCCAAATTACTTTTGAGAAATTCAATGGAGGGAAGAGGAAAAAGACAGAAAAAAAAAAGTAACTAGGTGACAGTGAACAGAGAAAACAAGCTAACCCAAAGTGAGCTTGCTTTCAGGCATGGCTCTATCACAATTGTGCAGGGCTCAAGGTTGGGTCACTTTTGACTCCACTTTCTGGGCCAAATTGTTCAGCAGGACTTGGTATGGGCCCAATATTTTCACAAGCCTTTGTCAGCCAATAATAAAAGCTCAAACAAAGGCCAGCAGAAAGACCTATTTAAAATTGTTGTGATATATTACTGAATGTATAAGTAGTATAGTTTAGGGTAAAGGGTAGTTTAGGTATTTTGGAAATAGCCTACACCTATAAATAAGGGTGAATTGTATCTTATTTTATGAATGAAAGAAAAGCTCTCTTATTCTACATAAAATCAACATGGTATCAGAACCTAAAACCCACCTTTCGTCAGCCCAAACACAGTAGAGAGAGAAAACAGTAGAGAGAGAAAAACCCTAAAAGCTACTGCGACCAACAGGAGGGGGAGTGAACCGTCACTGCCCAGATCAGGTGAAAGAGGAGCCGTCGATCGGCCATCGCCCGCTTTCCAGTCACTAGCAGACGCCGCGCGTGAGCTCACGCGCCGCCGACAGTTCTGCCGGCTTCTTCACGCGCCAGCGCGTGACGCTTACTCCAGCCACTCGTCCGGCGACGGCTCACTCCAGCAGCGTCGCCTTGGTGTTGCGCCTCCTCCTAGACCATTTTCCTGCACTGGTTCTTGTGTTTTCAGGGCTATCTTTTGGGTTGCACCCTTTTTCGGGTGTTTTTTTCGGTATTCAGACCTGATTTCAGTAGTTTTTGCTGTTTTTGACAATGGGTGATGGTATTGACACTCTTATGTCTGCTGTTTTCGAGTCTAGATTCCTTTACTTGTGATGCTTGTGAACTTGCTAAACATGCAAGAAACTCTTATGTTTTCCATAATAATAGAAGTACTGTTCCTTTTATGACAATTCATTCTGATGTATGGGGACCAGCTCCTACTGTTACATTATCTGGATATAAGTGGTTTGTTACCTTTATTGATTGTTGTACTCGTTTAACTTGGGTCTATTTGTTGAAAACAAAGAGTGAAGTGTTTTCCTGTTTTAAATCCTTTTATAACATGATTAGTACTCAATTTGGTGCAAAGGTTCATATTTTAAGAACTGATAATGGAACAGAGTACATGGAGAATATATTTCAAGCATATCTAGACTCCAAAGGAATCATACATCAGACTAGTTATGTGAATACGAGTGCTCAAAATGGGGTGTCTGAAAGGAAGAATAGACATTTGTTAGAAGTCACCAGGTCTCTCTTGTTTACTATGAATGTGCCTAAAATCTATTGGAGAGATGTTGTTCTTGCTGCAACATATCTGATTAATAGAATGCCTCTTAGAACATTGAACTTTAAAAGTCCTATAATAGTTCTCCAAGGTAGCACCTCATACACTGTTCCACCAAAGGTCTTTGGTTGTGTGTGCTTTGTTCATCACTGATGTGGAGGAAAATTGAAACCTAGAGCCTTGAAATGTGTGTTTATTGATTATTCTGCCACACAAAAATGGTATAACTGTTACCATCCTCCATCGCGAAAATATTTGTGAGTATGGATGTGACCTTTAGAGAGTCTGAACCTTATTTTTCTCCCACTCCTCTTCAAGGGGAGATTCGGGAAGAAGAGGAAGGGAGGATAACTCCTATGTCTGTGTGTGTTCCAGAACAATTTATGAATCTGGTTAATATTGATGAAGAGAAGGATGCTCATGCTCAAAGAAAAGATACGCTAGATGGGCCGGATTTGAAGAGATATAGTAGAAGGGAGAAAAGTAGTGTCATTGTGCATGATATCGATGCCCAACCGTCTTCCTTGCGATCAGGTCCAGAAAATCAATGCGGTGAGCTTCCTGTAACTCCTACTATCCCTAATTCTGATATAATTCCTTTTGTTCATAATGCTAATTCTCCTGCTAATCCTATTATTGATGACACTAACATTCTCATTGCTCTCAGGAAAGGTATGAGATTATGTACTAAAC